>CAIGRB010065836.1:0-30903 GCA_903798255.1 Fraxinus quadrangulata
TAATCCAAAAACTTTCTTAATTTTATCTAATTGTCAAGCTAAATTTTTACTTCTCTTTCCAAGAAATTTCTTGAGAAAATGAACATTGTAACATGTCCATGGCAATGCCAACGCCTAGTTCAATTCATAAAATGAACATGAAACACAACCATGCACATGAGCTTTTTCTGGGTTAAAGATGTAGTGATAATGTTATGTACGTTGTTATATTTTTATATAAATAATTTACTTTAAACTTTGTGTATAGTATTTAAATCAATGAATTTAATAATAGTAATTTTCGAATGAAGTGGGAAAGAATATAATACTTTTCTAAAAAATTTATATTGTAATAAGGATGGGTTTAGAATGGGATGGATATATGTAGCCAATTTTTTAGCCACATTCTATCAAAATTCGTTTTTTTTAAACTCATTTTTAACAATACATTATCCCAATGAAGTAATTTTATACATAAATTCAAATCTTTTTTTTTTTTAACTACACATTCTAAAAGAAAATCACTATTACAAAACATATTTTCCTCTGAAAATGGGGCTCAAAAAAACCTAAAGCATTCAAATGGAGAAATTTAATAAGGATAATATTGAAAAGTAACGACGAATATAATACTTTTTTAAAATTTCTAAAATTCTAATTGGTATCTCCCTTATTTAAGCTAGTAATAAACATGCAATTTATATGTAAATAGACGAAGATTTTGGGGGATGGATATATAAAAATTGTAGATGAAAATAGTTATCTCCCTTATTTTAAAATCTAATTATTCACTTATAAGTGAACTTTGTAAGCTTAGGCAAAGAAAGTTAATTGTTGAATGGTCCTATACTTTCAATCAGCATTCAGTTATAGCCATTTATATCAAAAAGCAACCACATTTATATGTAAACCCCAATCACATACTAAAACAAAATCCGTTAATCATACATCAGAATTTAAACGATTATCTACAAATTTAAAATGCATCAAGAGTTACCCAAATCCATGGCTCGTGTAGAAGGGAACGTTCGAAAGTAATGTCTCGTCAACGTCAAAGATCCAAGCATCCTTCCCGTTGCTGAAAATTTTTACCGTCTTTGCATATGCCAAGGAATTGGCGGCCACGGCCGCTAAATCCAAAAAGTACTTATCGCTGGTCATGTAGTCCTTCACAAATCCTTTACACCTCGTCGGAACTAGAGCCCAGATTCCGGCATCATTCGTCTCCACTGTGAATTGGTGGAATTAGAAGAAATGAACAAAAAGGGGCAAAAACGAAAAACAAAATCTAAAGTTTGGGGACCAAAGTGTAAATATTCAATAGTTGATTCGGACCACAAAATGATGATTGAAAATAACATATGACCAATTGGATACAATCGAAGGTCAAATGAGTGAAATATAGTTAAAATATTTTCACAAATCAATTTCTAGCCGAAAAAGTTAGGCTCCAGATTTTTAGCCTCAACTTGAGACCCTTTTTCGGATAGCAAACGTTCGAATTAGAAATATTTTATTTTTAGAATAATTGTGTCCCATTGAATCATCTTTATAACGCACTTTGAATCACATCAATTGAATATCGAGATATAAAGTTATAGTTAAAATTCGAAAGCTGTTAAGGAATGAACTCCATGAGCCTGAACGCCCGTGGGCCATTTATGACACGCTTATGAGACTGAAATTTTAATTACTAAGAGCAAAACTACTCAATAGCACGCGCGGGCCATTTTCGCATATGAATCAGCAATTTCCTTTCGCGATTCAAACTCTTTTGAAATCCAAATTGAACGCGATTTTGACCTATTTTCTGGTGGTTATAATTACAAAACAAGAGTTGCACATTGAAAAAACTCTCTCTTGTCTCTTCATATATAATAATATCATCAAATTCATCAAGAATAAGAGGTCAATTACAATACTTTGATAGATGAGATCAAGCCTTAGCAAGGAACTGAATGTCAATTAAATCAAGATTTTGAAGAATTCAACATTTGACTTGAATATCAACATCTTTTGAATTATTTCATGATATGGGTCATATTTGTTTATCATTCTTCTTGTAATTTATTTATTAATATGTAAGACTAGATCCTTTTTGTGTTGGATAAAGATGAACTCTATTTATTATTTACTTCTAATTCAAGACTAGTAATTTAGTATAATTCTTGCGTTTCTTGATTAATTTTGCGTACACATTGCATTATTTAATTGATTGGCCACTAATTAGATAATTAGTTACTTGTTGTAGTGTTGGGAGACTCACAATAAGTTTAGAACAAGAGAAAATTAACATATATACAATAGATATTAGGAATAACATTTATCACGTATGCAATCATACAGATAATCAAACTTTAATGCATTCTAATTAGAAATATATTACGATCATGATTAAGATTAAGATAGATTTAATTTGTCTTAAAAAAATTATATATCATTGCTTTATTGTCAACAACGCATGAACAAAAATATATTAAAAATCAAGAATTGAAATAAATACAATGGACGGATTTGAGATCCAATACAATCATCCATAATTTGATAAAAACCAAACTTTTACAGCTTTCTTAGATTAAATTAGGATAAATCAAATCATAATCTCTCTTTTATTTACATAATTTGAATTCCATAAAAAAGTAGTAAACATTAATTGAATTTATGTTATGTGGGATGATAACTCTTAACTCATCAATTCTATTGTCAATGATCACATACGCTTGCGGGTTTTTGTATTTCGCACGAACAAGTTTTTGACGTCGTTTTCGGGGAATAAAGTATTTAATTTGAGTTTATTAGTTTATATAATATTTGAATTTTTCATTTTTCCATTACACACACACACACACCCCTAATCTCTCTAGTTTGATTTTAGCAACATGCGCAAGATTTTGAAGAAATTGAGCTCTTACTATTGGATTCCTAGATCGACAGAACCTTCAGACAAAGAAGAAGATAACAGAGAAAAGTAAGAAAAATGGCAGAAAATCAAACTCAAAATCAAATCCTATTATCACCGGTCTGCCAGCTTCACCAAGAGTAGTTGCCAACGAATGCGAATTATTAGTATGGGATTACGTGAATCCCGTCCAGCTCATGTGTAACCAGTTATTATCTATTCACCTTTCAAGCAGGCCAACTTCCACATTCGACCAGATGTCATCAATTTGTTTCAGAATCATGAGGACATTGCAGAGAACTTTGTAAGTGAGGGAGATCTTTTGACGAGTTCTGACGTGAAATCCAAGCCTGATGAGAACTAGTTTTTGGATATAGCTTGTGCATTTTATATGAGTCCCAATCGAGATTTGTTTGAATCATATGAAACGGTGACGAAAGGTGTCATTGTCATGGGAAACAACGAATATTGTCGGGTAGTTGGTATTAGGAGTATTAGATTGAAGCTAGTTGATGGAAAAATCAAAACACTTTGCCCGTTTCGACATGTTCCAGACTTGAAAAAGATGGTCTCGCTGAGTACCCTGGATTCTAGAGAGTACACATTCTCTTGAGCAGGTGGAGTCTTGAATATCTGGAAAGGTATCCGTGTTGTATTGGAGTGGCAGAGAAAGTCCAAATTATACATATTCCAAGGTTGGGCAGAATCAGTGAAGAGACATCAGCACAAGTTTGGTAGCATGGTGGATATATAATTTGGTACAGTACTGTTGGGAGTTGGCTCTTGGTCTATTTTGGAAAATACTACTCTGTCGAATTTGAGGAATATAGGTAATTTCATTTTGCCACCACAGTTTGCGGTTCCATTGTATTCAACGGCTACGGAGAGACACATTGGAAATAGGTAACGGGATGCTAATCTGAATGTGCATGCTTTTGAAGTTGTTAAAGGTTACAAGTCTAGTCAGGGGCCTTCAGTTAAAGCATTTAGGGTGATTCTGCTATAGGGTGTGCTTCGACCCTATTTGGTAAATTTTGAATTCGTTGTGAATTTTGGGAACCTGGGGTTGGGTTCATTGGTATCAGTGTTTGGTTATGGTGGATGAGGAAACGTATTTTCGAGTGTTGGAGATGTTTGATTCAGGTTGAAGAGTTCAATGAGCTTTCACTGCAGTCGAACTTATTTTTTCAGGTGAAGAAATTTTGTAGCTTCGTTCATTGCACTGAAATTTATGTTAAGATGGAGATCGTTAAGTTTTGTGACCCAAATTCGGTTCAAATTGGGTTTAAGGTTTTGCGTTGTGGAGTATTGGGCTTGAAGATGAAAAAATATGGTCAAAAAAGAAAAAAAAATGCGGATTGACGACGCTACACAGACGCTTGCTTATAACTCAAGCGATATGAGCAAAATTGAAACAGGGAGTTTGTCGTCCTCCTATCGTTGAGCTGTCGCTTGCTTCTCGCTTGAGCGATGGGCCGCATATTTTTTTTCTTCTTTTTCAATTTTACGCAATTTTTAGCCTAGTTTCTATATTTTAGGTTAATCTAGGGTTTGGACGTGTCTTCTATAAGTAGTAGACTTTTCATTCAGTTTAGATAGCTGAAGTTGCAAAAGTTGTATTTTCTCTCAATTGGTTCTTATTAATAAAATATTTGGTTTCTCTGTCAATTTCATCTTCTTGTTTGCTTTCTTTTAAATATAAAATATTTTTTTTTCAATCACACATTCACATAATAAAATATTCTACACATAAATTGAAAAAAAAAATTCACTTTTTATTTACATATTCTCCAAAAAAAAAACATAAAACTTTTTATAATGGTTGTCATACAGGGGCTAGATAACTAAATTATAAAATAAATATTTTTTTATTAATCAAACGTCTCCAAAAACTCTTTATCTTTTTTTTATTTTTTATTTTTTATTTTTTTTATTTTTTTGCTAAAAATCATTTTCAACCACACATTCTCACAATAAAATATATTGCATGTAAACCCAAATTTTTTTTATTACTTTTTAACTATATATACNGTATAAAAAAGAGGATTAGTTTGTCTGTGATATAAGAGTTACTTTTTATTTTCAGTTATTTCATGGTGTAACAAATTATAGTGTAACAAATGAGCTTAAAAGTTAAAATATGGAATCCCAATTTTGTGGAATCCCAAGGATCAGATGACAGATATATTCTATTCATTATCAATGTTCCAATAGTACATTTTTTAACGTTAATGAAACTGTGGGCAATTCTTTAACATTTGTTGTTTAGTCCTTGTAAGTTCACCTTGAGGACGTTGAAAAAAAATCCTCCTAGACATGCATATGGTTTTGCAGCCCCAACACTACAAGCAAAGAAGTCCAAGGAAATTAGATGAATGTATTTGCTGTTTGCATTTTCGTGTTGAACGACTATATAATTTAGTTTTATTATTCAATCATCTCTAACAAATATGTGTCAATTATTTTGAAATTATAGAAGTAAATGCAGAAATTCGCAGCATTCATAAACATAAATTACGGATCAAAAATCATTAAAAGAATGAATTCTAAGAACTTTATGCAGTTGAATCGCCTTACATTTCAAAACTCTAAACTCTGCATTTTCTTATTCACCAATAGCTCTAGTTCCGATTACAATGGAAGATGATTATTAGTCATAGCCTAAATGCCAATATTTGTGAGTTTCTATGCCAAAAATGAGGTTCTAGGTGCTTTTTATTTTATGTGTGATTTTCCATACGGATTTCACACATTTCTTGCCACATTTCTCTCTCCAAAATGCTAGACAAAATTTTTTGGAAGTTAAAGTGGGAGTTATGGGAAGTTATGAGGATTTATAAGATTGAATTCTAAATTCAAACTACTCCATCCAATCCTTTTGATATCTTATGGGTTGTGGGTTGCCTATCATATCTCGCTATGCCCCAAATTCATTTTCATGCATAATTCAAGTATTTCTGATCTCTCCAGTATTTATGGAACATATTCGAACCAACATTGTTTTATTGTATTCACAATTGTGTTCTATATCCTAAATAGTTAAACACAATCGTCCGACCGATAAATGCAAATATAAATATTGGTCAGAATAATTTTCATTTCCTATTTGAATCATTCAACTTTAAATCAACTGCTTTCCTACACATATCCTATCAAACTAAATCAATCATAGTCATTGGTAACATATTAAAGAAGCAAAACTGAAATAAAATCTTTAGAAATAGTCAAAAGTCATAAAGGTATATTGGAGTTATGTTAACCTCAAGGTCTCGCAAAATGAGAAAACATGGATCCATTCACTCATTTACCCAATATTCGTCATAAAAACATAAGTTGTATGAAACACATGCTACGATATTTTCTCTCTTTCTTAGGGCATGTGTCATGTTCTTTATAAACAAATAACATCATATAAATTCCAGTTCAGATATTCTCCGATACCTAACTTAAGTTCTCCTTATATTCATTCTTCCAGACAATCTCAAATCGAGAGCTCGATCGATTACTAAATAGGTTCAATAGAATAGAAAAATCATTCCGATTACTTGTTGTAATCTTATCTTGATATCTTATCAAGGCGATCGGATCATGTACACAACATGATCACAGTATCTCATCTCAGCACACTCCAAAATGTCTAAGATGATTGCTCTTGTGAGTGTGGCTAATCTCAACCTATTTCACATACTTTATATATGCATGCAAGTCAATATCTCATAATCTCAATAATAAATTACACATGAACTCAAAATTGTTCATCTATTGGCATACAGAACTCAGTCAAGAGTTTTTAATACACTAAGTGTCATAGTTTAATCAATTTTAGAGATTTTGCATTACCGACAAGTATATCTCCTGACACTTTAAGAGTATGATGATTACATATCTTCATTTACATAGATATATCACAAATACACTTTATTTGCTAATGTCTCTCACAAAATATCATCGAGTGTTTGGTTCCATCGTGATACTTGAGATCCTCAACACATGAGATAATTGCATAGTTATCATAAATCTTACATTCTCAATTAGTACTATTAGATGCCTACTACATCTATACCAAACAATTTCTTCAACTATCAAGATATATATTACAAAATATTATTTGTACTGGACTAACTCTCATCCTGAGTTGACATAGTTTTCAACTTAGTTTTTATTTATCATAAACTCAATAATTTTCAACTTAGTTTTTAAGAACTTGAATATTTTCAATAAACATAACGTTCAATTAGAACTTCCACCATGTCTCAAATTATGCTAGAATTATATATTCCATATATGTACTTCCATAAATTTTCTCAGTATTCTTCTTTGTTCTCGATAAGTAAGAGATTGAATTATTAAAAATAGATTACTCCTACTCGGAGACAGATTACTTTCACTTGAATCAAAAGCTTAAAATAACTCATTTATAGTAAAAACTAATTCATTAATACATACTCCCTTATTGGAAAAATTTCAAATATCACATATTGTGACTCGATATTCACCAAAATCTCACTTATGAACAAGTACTATATAGAATGTCATGTGTACCTCGTAGATATGCATCTCATTTTTAATAGACTAATGTTCACAAACTCATTATCAAGAGCTTACATAGTTGATTATAAGTCTAAGACAGTTCAAATTTGGTTATCTATGTGTCCAAAGCTTATATATTCTGAATGTACTAACATTTAGAAAATTCTATTAAGTGACATGTTGCATTTAACCATTACTCTTTTCAAAAGAAAATACATAAATTGAACTGCATTATCTTAAGTCTCATCACATTTAGTAGTATTTTATTCTCTCTTCCCAATAAACCATATAATTATTGGTGATCAATGAATATTCTATCTAATAAAAATTTATCTTTCACTACCTAGATCATGGATCTCTCGTGATAGGGACTCACACTTTCAAACAGTTCTCAAAGTTTTCACTTCTATAATTTGATTTTCTACTTCCTTTCAATAAAGTCCAAATCAATATAATATCTTCAACTTATGAAAATCGGATGCACAATTGAAATGCTTGAATCCATCTACAAATATAATGAAAATATGAAACTACATCTTTATACCGCAAAGAAATTTGGAGGATTTATTCTATGAAAATGTAGCTCCTGCAGCCTTGAATGATTTTCTTAACTCAAAACATCAAACCATTACACAAATATCTAGAACCCTAATTAAACATCATCGCTGTGAATAAAAACATAATTACCACGTATAAGTTCAAGTAAGAGACCACTCTTAGAAAAACAATAAATGAGATCAAGTTTAGTGGAGTCTTTGATACAATCTTAATTATTAATATCAAATAGAAGGCCAATTTCTCCATTTTGTAGCAATATATTGCATATTTCAGTCATATAAACCTCTACTCCATGTTTATTATTTGTATATATCTATTTTATATCAAGTCAAAGGCTCGACAATAGACTAAAGACACTTATTGATCTCATATAAAGTAGGTTTCTAACTCTTAAATTCACTATCCACGCAAGATAAGATCTAATATCTATAGTGTTGACGCATAAACAACACTACGAGGAACATATTCAAGTGCAATAACATTTCGCTTAACTACTTTTGAACTAAAAGATTCAAACCATATGGTTGAAACACTTGAACCTTTATCATTTTGGTCCTCTACCAAAACCAATTTCATATACTTCTATCTGATATGTTCTTTTTGGTCACTTTTCTAGTCTCCTCATCTATCCTGTATTTGTTTTATCTCATTTAGTACTTAAGATTTGAAATCTTGTACGAACTAGAACATTATTATACAAGCATGTTCTCGAGACTTAGCAACATTAACTCACATATCTTTTTAATTTACATCGCATGTAGTATCAATAGAGAAAATTGACGGTTCAATTTGTAAGTCATATTGACCTTTAAAGTTTCTGTATATTGAGAAGAGACTAGTTTGAACTTACTACTCATCTAAGAAAATGCAACCAACAAAAATATCAGCACTATGTTAACTATTTCAACTAAGTCACATTTGAGAAAAAAAAAAGTCATATATAACAAAACTTAACAATTTAAATGCTCAAGTACTAGAATCTATCTTTTCTTGCACTTGACAACATTTTGAATTTTTATTCTCTATAGTATGGTCACATTAAGTATTCTATACGTGGTTGATACTCTCTAAAACATCATGTTCTTCTAATACACTCAAAATCTCATTAAGCCAAATGTTATCGCATTTAGCTTATCAACTTTATTAATGTCAACGAGTATAGATTTTGATGCCATGATATGTCAAATTTTAGAGGCATTTTTATTCTTAATTAATGCCCATTCATGAACATATACAACTTTGCATTAATCCAAATTAATGTATATGATAGTTCAACATTAGGTACAGAGTCAAAAGTTCACTTTGTTTCCAATCATCATCTGCAATTCTATAGTTTCACTATCATAAACTTAATTTCATGACGCAAAATTTTATGAGTTCTAAGTGAGAATTACATTAATTCTTCTAATTTGAGAACTTCCACTCCATTGGTGAATAAAGTAGTTCTAGGTGAGATTTTCTCTAAATCTTTCAATCACCAAACTATCTCTCAACTGACAATCAATAGGTCTAAGTAAGAATTTCACTAGTTTTACTAACTTTAATATTCATAAAAATTCTCAAATTAATAGATATCATGCAATTCAATAAGGTAAATTCATAATGTGCAATAAAAATAAAATTATTCACATTTATCATATTATATGACATGTATCACGATTTCGTAAATTAATTCTTTTCAAAGATAATTTCAATTAATATGGAAGAATAAAACTTACATCATTTAAATTTTATTATACAGATTGCCAACCACACTTGAATATCTGTTACAACACAATCCCAACAAATGAAAAATGATATCGAAATTCTCTTATTCTGCTTATCACCAAAAATTCTTCAAAAATATTTACGTATTCCACTAAGTTATGTTCCAAAATTCATTTATTAATTTTAATAAGCACACGGCTTTTCAACAAGTTAGATAATCCTTGTTTTTCTAGATTTCTCTTTAATGATGCTATAAGTGTGCATAGATCCAACAATATCTGATCAAGAACAAAAATTAGAAACAACTCACAATAGATCACACAACATAATCAAAAACTCACGCAACTCATGAACGTATATAAAATGTGATATTTTAAATACTTTCAAAATATTTTCCATTTTAAAAAAACAAGTGAGAACGCTTCAAAAAATAGCTGTCATTAGGCAAATACCACTTAATAAATATTCTTGATTTTATATAAAAATAAATATCAGAATTTACTCAAGTTAAACAAAAAAAAAAAGTAATGTTGCTTTACAAATTTATTTTAAGCATTAAATACAAAAAAAGAAAATATTTTTAACTATTCAAAAATTAATTTACTTATACTGAAAAATCAAAAATAATTCAGGGACCAATCTATGATTTTCTGAACTAAAATCAAGTCATGCACGTATCCTCACATACAAGACAAATCCGCAATTTTTTTTAAATTAATAAAAAAATGGGAGGGCATGCACGCCAACACTTCCACTTCGTCTTCTAAAAAAATTTCGATCGATCATTTCGACAAACTTCAACATTCTGAGTTCGACTGTGTGGTCAGATTCTACAAAATCAATATTTAAGGCCATGTTTGGGACATCAACGGATCTGTTTGAGAGTGAAAATGACAAAAAATTCATACAAAAGTTTCAAATTTTTTGACCAAACTTCAATGGTTATAACTTCTTCATTTCAAGGACAAAATTAATGATCTTTATATCATTGAAAATGTCAATCCAACCATACCAAATGAGAAGCATGAAATAGAGTGTAGAAGAAGTTATCATGTGATGAAAGTTTTATCAATTTTCATGTAAAAACTCAAATTTTCATCCAAATTTCAGGATACCATAACTTTTTTTATTTTAAGTTCAAAATATAAGTTATTTATATCGTTGGAAAGCTCATTTAAATACCTTTCTAACCATATTAATATTACTGAATAAAAGTCAACGAATAAAATGAAGTAAATTTTTAATTTTTTTGAAAAATTGGCTAGGGTTCAATTTTCTCACAAATGCATTAAAAAATTGATGAAATTTTGCAGGTGAAATCTAAAGCATATTTTATACATAATCGAAAAATTCATTAATTTTAGACATGTATATCAAAAGATGCTATTAAAGACCACATAATATTTCAAAACTTTATATACAAGATTCATAATTCAATTGAATCATCTAATGATATATTTAAGCATGTATTATAGCAATGAATTCAACCTTACGACTCTGATATCAATTTAGGAATTTGCAGCATTCATAAACATGAATTACAGATTAAGAATCATTACTTGAAAAAAAGGAATTCCAAGATCTTTGTGTGGTTGAATCACGTTATATTTCAAAACCCCAAAATATGCAATTTCTTGTTCACCAATTGTCTCAATCTCGATCAAAATAGGGGTCATTAATCACAACTTAAATTCAAATTTTTGTAAGTTTATATGCCAAAAATGAGGTTGTATGTACTTTTCATTTCTTGCCATCATTTTTCTCTCCCAAATGCTAGGCAAACATCTTTGGAGGTTAAAATGGGAGTTATGAGGAGTCGTAGGTTTGAATTCTAAATCCAAATTACTCTCCCCAATCCTTTTGAATTTTATGGATCGAGTCACCCCACATAGGCAACTCACGATCTGTATTTTCCAACAGTAAATATATCTTATTTATTTGTTAGTAACTCAATACAGTAATAAGTTGCTCATGGTATACGATCCCATGGTTAGATAGTTATATCTATCCTACGTTGGTAATCACCTTCATTAATGAGAGAGAGAGAGAGAGAGTATTCAGGATAAATATTTTATGGAAAATTATATCGAAAGTCCTAAACTTTTTAATTTGTTGCACATTACACCTTAACCTCTTATTTTTTGCGGCCGCAATCTCAAACATTTCACTTTGTCTGCAGTCGGAGTCCATTGGACACGTGCCATCCATTAATCCATTACTCAATCCTGAAATTAGAAGTTTGACTCAAATTGACAAAATAAGTGAGGAGGTAAAATGACCAATTTACATTTGTCTAATAAAAACTAGAAAACAATTAAATCAGATAAATAAATAAAAAAATTGTTCATCTTTTCCCAATACCCCAACCTCCACCCCCACCTTACCCTTCTCCAAAAACAGAAAATCTAATTACCGCACCGCACTGCCCACCATCACCATAATCGAAATTTGTGGACAAAGACTCGTGGACATTAATTATAAATTGATCAAATATTGATTAAAAAAATATTGTCAACCTATGCATTATGCCAAATTGGCGCGATGAAGGAAGCCATCTTTGGCGATTTCATCAAAAATTGTTTTGAACTTCATTCCAGGCTTTTACGTGGTTGTTTTTGCTATTCCGATGTATTTAAGCCCTTGTAGAGCCTTCTGCAAGTCGGAGTGAGTACGATACAGATAAGCACGTTGGCGGCAAATTGCCCGCGCAACCAGAGCTGAGTCCAATCCACTGGTTCCTTCGCCTCTCGTCCCGCTGGAGAGTACACGTGATGCATTTCCATGTCTCCACGAAAACCTCCTTAGCTAGACTTTGAGCTCCTGCAAGAATTGTTTCGCTTTTGCCACCGCTTCGACTTTCAATTCCCGAGAAAATGGGAGAATCTTATTAGAAGAGCTCCAACGCATGGTCGACGATCGTGAAGCTGACACCAAAGCCGATGTTGACGACAGAAGGTGAATGCTTGATTTCTTGTTTTTGATTTCGGGGTTAGGATGGAGGTTTGGAGAAGATCAAGTTGATTTATTCATCAAAGTACACAAATTGACCATTTTATCCTGTCAATTTGAGCCAAACTTTTAATATCAGTGTTGATTAACAGATTAATGGATGAATTTTGTCCAATAGACTTAGGCTACAGTCAAAGTGAAAAGTTTGGGACAGTGGCCGCAAAAATAAAAGGTTAAGTGTAGTCTACCGCAAATTGAAAGGTTTGGGATCTTTGCTGCAATTTTCCTAAAATTTTAATCATATCATAAATAGAAAGCTTAATCCAATGATTTTTTTTCCCTAATATTCTAATAGAATAACAGTCTTATTATATTATATTTATTTCAACGCTGAGATTATTCAAAGAATTTTCTGTTTATTTTAAAGAGAATTTCGACATTGGAGATAAAGTTTGATAAAATCCTAAGCCTTACAAATTTACATTAGGCTCAATTTATCTTTTTCTACTTCACTAATTTTTCGAACCACCAAGATAACACGGTTTGACATGGATCCCTGAATGTAATAACATATAAAATACCATATAACTAAAAAGGATTTGAAACAAGAAATGTATTGGAACCAATTTTGAACAATGGGAGAAGTGGCAGCGAAGGAAGCAAATTTTGTGGATTACTTCGTTTCCGTTAAACAGAAAACAAAGCAATTGGAAGATAAGTTAGAGAGTGTTTGGTGGATATTGAAATTAGATTTTTAGTAGATTGTAATAGAAGTTTTTGAAATGTGTAATTGAAAAATTGTGAGACACATGAAATATATAGTTAATATTGATTGTTGACTTTGATTTAAATTAAAATCAGATTTTAATCCAAAACAAATAGGCTCTTAATGTATACGTTTAGAATCTAAATTTCATAAGAACCATATACATGATAGTCGTTTGTGTACTTAATTTTCAGCAAGCTGCTAATTTATTTGCACAAAAGTTTTCTTGCTTCTTCTAGTTGTGCCAAAAAAATTTAGAGCATGAACCTAAGCTAAGAACTAAATTAATTTTTCTTTCACTTCTCAAAAACATGTCTAGATTAAGATAATTTTTGTTACTTTTAATTAAAAAGTTACTTATTTTAAGTTACCTTACCGTTAAAATACTATTTGAAGAAGTATGTAAGAACTTGTACGGAAAGAGTGAAAAATAAAAAATAAAAAAAGGTGACCTCGTCTCTCTCCATATATTGTTGTTATCAAAACGAAAACTCTTGAAGTGCCCAACATTCATGTTCATAAAGAGAAGCAAAAAGGTTCATATTATATAAAAACACACAGAAAAGTTAAAATTGAGGCCATTTTGCAATCCTTTTTTCTCGTTGAATGGATGACGGCAGACAGGCGCGAAACACTTATATCTTCGTCTCAACGCTATATATATATTGGAACTAACATGCATGTTCAACCCACTAATTTACCACTCTCTTCACACAAAAATCAAAATCATATTTGTACCTCTTTTCAGCTCACAGGAAAATATTGGACAAGGAAACAACTAACAAGCCTATTAATGAAACCCTAATGGACCCTTTTTAGTGCCATGTTTGGTGACTTGGGGGAGATTGAAATAAAAAAAATAGACTCACTCGCCATTTTGGAAACCGGAATGTTGAAATCAGTAGACATTGGAAATTCGTTGTGGAAGAGTTAGCGGATCAAGTACTTTTGGGTTCTAATATAACAACATGGTCAAGAGATAAAGATGAGCTCAAGATTTTTAGCCATTTGATGTTTGGCAAGAAACTAATCAGCCAGTGGGTATCAATCCAGTTGTAGAGCGCATTCGTGAAGATATGAACAATGTGGAGAGTTTATAAAGGGTCCGAATGCACTTAGAGCACGAGCAGATATCTTAATTCCTACATATCGTGACTTTAGTTATGCGGTTATGCTTTTGGATACATACACGGTGATATCAACGAGGGACTATACTTACTAGATATGGATATTGGATAAATACTTATGAACTCTCACGAGGGTAGTGACAATAAGAGTGGCCACGAGCCATCAAAATTTTATGCACATTCTATGATCCAATGAGTTGGACAAGAGCACATGAAAAATTAATTTTGTTTCCTTTACTTTTCAACTCCCAATCCTCTAACTGATTAATTTTTTTTATTATGGGTGTGTTTGAACCACATTATTTTGAAAAAATGTATTTTGGAATAGTAGATTAATAGAGAATGTGCAGTTAAAAAATAAGGAAAAGTTATTTATATGATGGAAAATATTATTTTCTTAAAGAATGTGTGGTTGAAAATGAGTAGAAGAATAAGAATAAAAACCTTAATGTGGCTCAAATATGGGTATCATTCAAAAATAATTTCCAACAAAAAATCTTTGGATGAAAGACTTGTCCAAAAACTAAGCAATAGAATTTCAGAATATCAGAAATTATAGTCCGGCCATAGGGTCTCATAGGCCCCCAGTGTTGCCTCCCCAACACACGGGCCGACAAGCATATATGCAAGATAAAGGCACAATATACTTTAAGTAGGAAGCATGCACCTATACCAGCATATGAGACACCATCAATGTACTTTTTCAATAATTTGGTCATAAATCAGTTGTTGCAATTTTATTGTACATTCGCTATGTTTGTGACAAGATCCCCCACTGAATTCACTAACGCCCTCTTAGCCGATCATATGCATTGCATCTTCGTGCAACTTTCACATTGCATTCTCCTTTACGTCGATGGGTATGAAAATTTCTCCATAATTATAGCACCATCCCCCGAATGGACAAGTGTCTATAGTACCACCTGCATCGCTTCCTACAATAATGTGTACAATACACCTTCAACACTAACCTTCACCTTATACGTCTCACATTAGTTTATCAGATGGATGGTCCCTTAAGTAGCATCACAACATATGTCGAAGAACTCACACAAATTTCCCCTTTTTGTGATTTTTAGTGCAATATTCACCATGCTCTACGAAACAAATATACATGTAGATAGACTCAATCCAACAACACATACTGTTATGAAACCAACCATCGAATTAAGTTGTTGAAATTATATGGTACAATAATGAAGTATTTGATCACAAGTAAAAAAAATAAAAGAAAACAAAAAAATATAACAAAGGAATTATGAAATTTTATTGCAACAATAATAATAGAGAAATATGCAATTGATCCTAAAGTTCTGGTAATCTCTTTTCTCATAGTAGAATTGTTGATGAAGTAGGATGCCAAAAACTCAAGTCCGAAATGAAAAATGAGAGAAAATGCGAAAAACCGGAAACAATTTAGGTGGCGCCGCGGCGCCAACCTTCGAGCTCCCCGGTACTGGCGTTCTGCCAGGAATTTTTTTTTTTTTTTTTTTTTTTTCCTAACTTGTTTTCTCCATCCCGAACTCTTTTTCAAGTTTAATACTAATGGGTTTCCAAAATAGAACTTCAACTTGACATAGGACTCCAATAGCATTCCAAACTGAATTCTTCTTGACGTGAACTTCAATTAGAATTTTTCAATTATTTCAACAAAGAATTTGAGTCACACACAAATTCTAACATATATCTTTAGCTTCCATCAACCCAAAGCATTCCTCATCAATTCGGCTTTCTTTTTGGCTCAATTTGCCACATCTCTCACGGCTTTGCCTCATTTTCAGCGGTCTCAAAATCATTTACGTGCGAAAGCACACTAGTTATATCTTGCAACCAACGACGCAATGTTTGAGCAATCTCATTTTGATACCACATGAGAAAGACCGCCCGTTCGACCCTTGAGGTCTCACAGCCCCCAGGGTAGCCTCTCCAACACATCAGCGGGCAAGCTCAAATGTAAGATAAATGCACAATATAATTTAGGTTGGAAATTTGTAACTATACCCGTAATATACTATCAATGAACTTTCGATAATTTGGTCATAAATCAGCTGTTAGCAATATTAAACTATTTTTGTTATTTTTTATATGCCAACACAAAATGGTGTTGTAAAATCTATTGGTAATATATTTTTAAATTTGAATATTTTTATCGACGACAACAATTTAGCAAATATAAGTTGTCCCTATTAATTAAATCTTCCCCTTTAAAAATTAATAAAAAAATTGTCAAAGGTTCCATCATTTGATACTAACTAAAAAAGTCTATCACTGATTGTTGATTGATGTTGCGTTTTCTAGTACTGATATTCAAAGACATAAAATTATATTTTGTTGAATATTTTTCTTGACGAGGCTTACTAGAAATGCCTCGTTTTTTAGTTTATTATACATGTGCAACTATGAAATAGTTATTTTTAATAAAGAAAACCCTGGTTGTTAGAAGTGAACCTAGCTATCAGCTAGCACACCCAATAAGATAAATATTATCGAGTACTTATGTCAGACAACCGTCACATTATTTTCAATACTACGAACTGAGATATTCTCTCCATAAAAGTGAGTTGTAGTATGAAAATTTTGGGAACCGAGGCTCTTTTTGAGAATTGAGTACAATGACTCAAGAATTTCAAATTCCGTGGCAATTAAGAAAAAGGTGTCTCGAGATCCTAGTACTGGCACATGGATTAACACAAATGTTTATGCAAGTAACCCTATAATGGGAATGCATGCCACTAAAATTGGTCCCCTTAATTTTAGTGAAACGTGAAATGGAAGGTAATAATAATATTTAGGAACCCTACTCTTTAGCTTCAACTTGGGAATGTAGAAGTATATTTAATATTTGAACCATATCTTTGACTTGCTCTCTCTCTCTCTCTCTCTCTCTATAAATTGCAAGTTATTTTTGACAGGATGCAAGTTATTTTTGACAGGATTCTCCTCGTTGATGCTCAACGTGCAAGAAGAAGAAATTAACATAAGAAGAATGATTTTGAATGGAAGAAGAACAAGTTTACTGCTGCTGCTACTGATTTTGATTATTGTAAAGCTTTCAAATGCATATTCAGGTACATTCTTTTCGCACTTTTGGTAATATAAATTTAGTTCTTTGGGCTCGATAGATAGACTACATTGGATTATATATCCACGCATGCTCTCGTTATTTATTCGCACAAAAATTTGTAGGTGGAAGAACTGCTGTTGAAAGATGCAATGCTGCCTCAAATAAAGAGGTATAGAAACATTTGTAGATCGTATTTCGTTGCATCACATAATGATTTATTGGTCATTATCAAATTTTATACTGTTGATTGTGTTGGAAAATATGATGGCCTTTTTTTATAACCACATCTTTCGTTTTGTAAACAATGTTTTTGTTATTACCTCGACTATACAAAAAAAAAATTTCACAAAAAAGACGTTATTTGGTTGTTTCATTGAAAAATTTATCAAGGGACTTATTGAGACAAAGTCATTAAAAGTGAAATTTCTTGTAGTTTACATTCTGTTTATTTTGTTAGGATTGATATAACTAGTGTTTCATGCATGGGCGAAGGATGCTTGCAAGCTATCTAATTATATGTAATTTACACTCGACAGGCAGTTTTCGCAAAAACTTCGACTGCTGCTAGAGAGAACATGATGAGAGGAAGAAAAAGGGTATATGATCGGATGAAGATGGAGAAGAAGGCAACGAAATATGGCGCAAGTGAATCAAATATGAAAATATCAGGTGCAGAAAAGGTGGCTACCAAAGATCAAGAAGGGGCTGGATTTGTTGCCTTCAATGCAGATTACAAAGGACCTAGGCATCACCCACCTAAGAATAACTAACCATATAATTAAGAAAAAATAAAGGCTTATCATCATATAATGTAGTTCTAATCTTAATTTACCGAATTATCTTCTAAGAAAGAACTTTTTGTTGCTGCATGACACTCATATTTCACTCAGTTCACCTTCTATTGTAATTCTATGTTTTCGAAATATATATTTCCACAACTGCATGCGTGTGGTGCTGCTGATCGAATGGTACTAGAGAAAATCTTTCGCCAAAAAGGATTTTCATCTCTTTCTTGTCACAGTTATCAAGTTCTATCCCGCAAGTATACAGATTGTGAACAAGTAAAGAGTGGACGTGAACCCAATTATCGAATCCACGAGTAATAAGTATTTAGTCTCACATCTCTAATAGAATGTAAAAACACAACAATTAGGCGAGGTGTGGTGATATTAACAACCTAAGATTAACTAATTAATCTAATTTAACTAAGTAGGAAGTGTTATGAATACTTGATTAACAAGATTCTACCTTGCAATGAATGTTATCATATGTTATCTTCCCTATTTCTTGCGTCAATAAGAATCATACATTAATTCAATTACTAGACAATTAATTAAAAGCATTAAGAGCATAACAAAAATTCAACACCAAAATATATCAAAATCATATAATTAATATCAAAATATAGCAGCTTATGGGATGAGTTGGAGGCATGGGTTCATATGGCCGCTTATTATTGGCTAAGTGGAAGAGTGCAAGGTTTGTTCAACTTCTCGATTCATGTCAACCATTGATATTAATTATCAACTGTTGAGATGGAGTCTTGGTTTGATAATCGACTCTCTATTTGTCGTGTAGTCTAGTTAGACCATTCTCACTCTCTTATCTCTCTCTTTGTAGTCCTATTTTTTCTTTGGTTATTCTACAATCTTATTTTCAATTTTCTTGAGTTTGTCTACTGGCTAATTTGTTAGCAGTGATGTTCTGCGTGTAGAGTGATTTACCATTTAGAACCTCATGAGTGAACAGTAAAATCCTCCCGTTGGTTTGATTTTTGGGGTTCACATGTTTCTGTGGTGGCTTCTTGTGATCTCAGGGAGACTTAGTGCTTATTTGTCTCCCATTTTGAGGACAATAAATAGAGTTTTGAATAGTTTTTTTTTTTTTTGAAGGTGTGGTTGAAAAGTAAAGTATTTTTATTGGTTATTGGTCATTTATTCATTCATTAGAAATTAATTTCACATAGACTAAGGGCTTGTTTGTCTCCCATTTTGGGAGAAGAAATAGAGTTTTGAATAGTATTTTTTTGAGAATGTGTGGTTAAAAAGTAAAGTAATTTTATTGGTTTGTGTGTAGAATATTTTATTGAATGAATATATGGTAGAGATTGTTTATGGATGACAAATAGGGGCTTATTGTCATTCCCTTGGACGACCATGCTATTTTCCTGAGTCAAAATGTCTGAACCCAAAATTGCTTGGATGGTGCTGTTTTTCTATGCAAGATTGAGTATAAAAAGGGTTCTCTAAAGATTGTGCAGTGTTTTTTGGCGAAGTTGTAAACGAAATCATTGTACTGCCATCATATTCATCGTAATCATCCGTTATTTCAATCAGAAATTGTAAAGAATCATCAAGAATATGAACTGTACACAAGAAAGAAAAATGACAGAGATCAAGCTGAAAGTTTTCAGATAACCCTAATGTGAGTAAAACTCACTATTTATACGAGAGAGCTCCAAAACCTGCATCCAGCGACCACATCAACCCATGTGTCAACCATCTAAGCATATGCCACAATTAAGTGTTTGTTTGGCCCCATTACTTTCAATCTCATTTTCATTTTTTGTGGCCCCACATATTAAATTATTGTTTATGTGTGACAACCACAACCCCAATATTTGACTAATGTAAATGGTGTTCCACACATAAGTTTTTGTTGCCCCACGTATTCAATTTACATTTATGCCTCTGATATTACGGTGGTAAAATTGACGTGAACTAAAGACAATAGACTTATAAAATGGAGGGTAAATGTGTCCAACCACGGTGAACGATCCAATAAAAGGAAATTAAATTCTGACAAAACATTGATGTACATTTGTCTTTTGTCAATACGCTGATCAATTTTTGTACGATTTGCTTCACCTTCCAAGTGTGTCGAAAGTGACCTTTCAAGTTTCATGAGCAACCATTTGAATCAATTGAGACCGTGATTTATTCTAGCTTATAGACAATCTATAACCTTCAGTTGTATTGGTTTGACTCCATGAAAACTTCCTTATTAACTATTCTATGTTTCAACATTTGAGGAGAATGTGCACACAAATCGATCGTATAGATGGTGAGGTTTTTGTTTGCATCGGATCAATTAGAGATGATTGAGGGATGATGAGGATTGAAGTATAATGATTTAAAGAGGAAGGGACTCAAGCTGGACGAAAGAGAGAACACAGGGACCAAACTGATCGAAGTAAAACTTTACAGGGTTACGATCTCAAGCCCTCAAGGGGTGCGATCACAGCAACTAAATTTGCAAGTTCAGAAAATAAATTGACATACCTTGTAATCGGAGGCAGTTGTATTGTGCAATCATATGTACATGCCATCTCAACAGTAATTATTTTGTTCAACCTCTTCTTGGAAAGCAGTTAGGACAATGTGTTTACCTAATTCTTGTCCTATAAATATGCTTTGTCATCTAAAATTCGAGAGAGGAAGATATTGTAGGTATATTTGAGAGTGCAAAATCCAAAATATGGGGGCTTAAACACCATTTTCACCGTAATTTTTCTCATATTCCCAAAAACAATATTAAGAATTCAATTTAATTTTTTCACATAGATTTTGACCTAGAATTTAGTAGTTTAGGAACTTTGATTCGTTATAAAATCGACATACCTGTTTTTATCATCAATTTCGAAATGGAAACAAATTCAAAAATATGTTTTTATCATATACCAATCATCTTTTTCCTAGTTGTAGTTTCGATCCCCATCACGAATTGCGTAAGGTCGAACATTACTTTCAGTTACTTCAAAATAATTTAATTTTCATCTTCGAAACAACTATGGCAACGCTACAAGAACGAATTATAGAATTATGTAATTTGTACTCTAGTTCGAACTACATAGATTTAAGTTTTTCTGAGTTCGAAATATATCAAAGAAATAAGTTTGGAGCCCAACATGGGACAAAACATTATTAGGGACTGACTTTTTCAATAAACTTCAATGGTGAAATGCACAGCGATATCAATGTTCGGTATTCTCCACTTGTTCACATCACCCACAACTTCATCAATAAATATTGACATAAGGTCTATCATGTGAATATATCACGAGGTGTAGACAATATTACAACCCGAATAGAAAGAAGTACATGTTTGTATGCTCCAATGGCTTGAAGAAGATGATAGTGGAACTCCGTATTCATATAAAGGAGGATGGTATTTATAACTTTATAATAGTTTTGACGAATTATAACTTTTACATTTCCTTACGCCTTCATTATACTTTGTGGAGTGAAAATGCAATTCTCAGTTCAAATTCAAAATAATAAACAAGCAGTGAGCGACTCGCGAGGTGAGCCAACTTACACTCGCCTCGTCCCATTTAACATTTCTAGGCCTAGTACAACTCGTGTCACGGGTTAGGACAACAAAATTTAAAATGACAAGAAAATTTGTTGGACTTTGTAGACCTATGGATGGACCCAGGTTTTTAGCTTGTGGAGGCATAGTGACGGCGATGGACTATAATATGGTAGTTGCTTAAGGTAGTGGACAATGCATTTTATAGAGAAAATGATATTTGAAGGGAAAAAAAAAAAAAAGCATTTATTTTATTCAAAAACTTTGTTAAGAAAACGTAAAACAAATTATTTTTGGTTTAACCATATATAAAATATGCAAATTGAACTAAAGTTTGGTGAATAAAAAGTTCTTATTAAATGTTGGGGACGAATTTGCTAGAAATGCTAAAATTTGAGGAGTAATTTCACATAAAAAAGAAATGTAATGTGGAAGATGATATTTGAACCCGAGTCTGCCCAACCAAAAATAGATAATTTTACCACCATACAACATGAAGATCGTTTATACTCTTCTAAAGTTCCATTTTTTATTTTCTGCAGGTCAAATTTATTAAAATTTTCTTTATAAAAATCAAAAGATTTAATATCATAGGTAGCCCGGCATAAGCCGTGTCTTTATCAAATTCAATTGAATATCTGCATAGAATTTTTTAATGAAGTCAAGAGATTATTTGGCCGGCAATGTTGGCATTACACCCAATTTTGATTCCAATACTAAAAAGTGTAATCATCTTATTTAATTGAAGGAATGTATTTGTCTTGAAGCAGTGTTGATTCTAAGCTGATGGAATTATAATTCGTAGCCCTTGTTTGGTGGGGATTGAAATCAGATTTTTAGTAAATTTTGATAAATGTTGAGAAAATGTGTGGTTAAAAAGTTGTGAATCTCACGAAATATATTATTGGCTTTAATTTTAATTTTAATTTCCACCAAATGGGGGCATAGTTTTTTTTTATCATATTTATATAATTGGAAGTCCAAGAAAGTGATGCATAATTTGATTTGAATAATAGAGAGAGATAATTGGAAGTCCAAGAAAGTGATGCATAATTTGATTTGAATAATAGAGAGAGAGAGAGAGAGAGAGAGAGAGAGAGAGAGAGAGACTTTTATATTTATCTTGAATCCTTATTCGATTTAACCTTATAGAGATGTGATGCATTATTTGAAGAGTTTAAAAACAAGTTTAAATAAATTTAAAAAAAAAAAATCAAATACATTTTTCTTGAATCCATATGTTATTGGATCTAGAAAAGATGTTGCATTGATACATAATTCTAACCATGACTTACATATTAGTTTGATTTGAATGAAAAGTAGAAAAAATAGATTTTCCTATTGAATCGAGTGTATTTTTATCAGAACGCCATTGTTAATGTATTCTGATTCTCTTTTTGACCGAGTACTTTCTTTCTTCTTCAAGTGACACCATTAAACCTCGAATCCTCAGCTCTCTATGACATGAGCTTATTAATGCATTCCCTGATACCAATGAGCGAGATGTATTAGGAAACATTTGGAGCATGTTTGTTTATAAACGGGTTAAATTATAAATAAATAAAAATGATAACAAATACATTACTTGTAAATTTCTCGAAATGTATGAACAAAAACAGATTTTGAGTCTTTATTAACTGATTTATTGAACATGAGCCAAACATATGTGAAACCATTATGCAAACTATGAATTCATCCATTAGAAGTTCATAAGGACCCATTTGGTCGAGCTTGGGATTTTGTCTTTGTTTCTACTTCTTGAAAAAGAGTTTCTTGTTGAATCTTTCTTAATTGATGTTTGAAAACTAATTTCTATATGAGCTTCCTCTCTCGATCAGAAGGGCTTTTAGAGAAAATTCCTCTAAAAACTCTTCTAATTAGAAGAAGCACTTTTGAAAAATTAACTAAACAAGAATCTCAAAAGTTTTTTTTGACTTCTCAAAAACTATGCCAAACGAGCCATTGTGATATTTTACGCAAGTTGTTGCAATTACGAATCAAATCTGAGTATATAATTTACTTGCGCCGATTGTAGACGGCTAAATAAATCCAGTTGAATTGTTCTTTACATTCTGTTGATTGCTCCACAGCTTTGTTGGAAGTTTTCAACAAACGCATTTTATTCCACTTGGTAACTTGATTAAGATATTCATTATAAAAATATTTAATCCATCCGGCAAAATAATTCACAAAGTTCTGCAAAAATAATTAGAAAAATACCATACTTTTTATTGTGTTAAAAACACAAACATCAATTGCATATTTGATATATATAAAAAGTGTTAAAAACACAAAGATATATATCAAATATGCAATTGATGTTTGTGTTTTTAACACAATAAAAAGTATGGTATTTTTCTAATTATTTTTGCAGAACTTTGTGAATTATTTTGCCGGATGGATTAAATATTTTTATAATGAATATCTTAATCAAGTTACCAAGTGGAATAAAATGCGTTTGTTGAAAACTTCCAACNCTGAAAGTACAAGTACTATGGACAAAAAATAAAAAGATATGCCAACAATCTAACAGAGACTTACAACATGTTTGAATATAGAAATATTCTCCTACCCACAGTGGGAAGTCTTATCTTGCCCACTTAGAGAGAACCTTATTTACGGTTCTCCCGTCACATCAGCAAGTTGATAGAATTATTGTGCCCACTGTGGGCAGAAGAACAATTTCGTGATAATTTTAAAACTATGTCGAATTTGCTTTTTAAGTAAATCTTTTGTTTCAAAACATGATTGAATTTGTTGTTTTTTTTTTTTTTTTCCTTCTTATTTTACTATAAAAGAAAGGCAACTATTTGATTATGAAGCACGAAACTACTTTCAAAATAAGTAACATTTTCCCCCAACAAAAGAAATTATTGTTTAACGCACTTATTTGCTTATAAGTAAATTTTTAAGCTTAGCCAAACATGCACTAAGAAACAAACAAATAGTTCTCTATGATGACTCAAGTAACCTTCTTAACTATATAAAAAACAAGGATAATATGCAAGCATTATGCAAATTGTTGAGTCATTGACATTATCCAATTAGATGCATTGAATTCTCAAAACTAAAATATTTAATGCAGCAAGTTTCTTAGTTTTATATATCAATCGTTGAGTTTGGTTTGTTGCTCTCCATATCATATCCTCAACTCATTTAACAAAGAACTCCAGTTGTGAAAAAAGGATGGCTTCTTTCTCGATTGAGGATTTTGTTGGGAATGGAACTCTGAAAAAACTTCTCCCAAAGCTTCTGGAGGAAGGCTGGGATGATGTCCCGACTCTAAAGGTTATGAATTCCGAGGACATGGATGATCTAGGCATGACTCGACAGCAGAAGGTTATTTTATCCTCAAAATCTTCTTAATCTTCTCAAGTTTCTATCAATTCAACAGTTAGCTACAAGTTTTTAAGTTAAAATTCTATAATCACCCTCATAGTTTATCAATCATGTTCCAGGGGAAAAAAATTAAACTTATTATTCATGAGAATTTTCCTATATAAATGAAATGAAAATGACAAAGTCTATGTATTATTTTTCCATACGTGCAACTAATGCAATTTCAGTGATGAATTATATTCCCCTTGTATCTTTTTTACTAAAGAAATCTTGCATGCCCTTTCGTTTGTCCATTTTCAAAGTATAAGATATCATGAATAATCATTGTTCTAAGATTGAATCTTTATCCTACCCAAGGATGCACTTGAAATTAGGTCATACCTGCATGATCGGGGGCTGGTGCAGTACGGGGATAAGCTGGAGTCCTCAGGGAAATGTCTTCCTGAGTTTCTCAGCTTGTCAACTGGGGATCTTTCTACTCAGTTCGGAATGAAAAGGGGCCATATTGCTCGTTTTATGGACCGAACTAGTGCATGTGGCATAGATCCTTTACCAGCATCATATTCTCTCCCAGCAAGAAAACAAAGCACTATTCCTCCAAGAAATAATAGCATGTATAAGAGTGAGCTTTCATCTGTTAATTCAAGAAAACTGCAGACTCAGAGTGTGACCAAATCCCCTGGAAGAAGCGGTGCAGCTTATGATTTATCCCTAGAGCAATCCATGGCAAGTTTTAAAATAAATGATGGACGTGTCTATAAAGGAATTGTGGCTGCAATGCCTGCAGAACCTAGAGCATGTGGATGTGTACAACCTCCTGAAATAGTTGAGAACGTAGCCCCTTATTCCTTGATTGAGAATATCTCGATTCAGAAACTAACTCCAGAATATAAGATTGGAGTGGAGCGTTTGGTGAAAACTAGAACACCTCCAATGAAGGCTTCAGAATTATGGCGTGAGAAACCAGCTATACTCCTCTGCATCCGTCGACCAGGGTACCATTTTTATGAATATACTGCACTTGACATTCACTTATCTTGTTAACTGTAACTCCAACAAATCTAGAATTTTATGCTCAGAAGATGCTAGAAGGCCTGTAATCATACATCACAAACAAAAGGAAATTTGTAAAAATGCAGAACGCAAAATATGTAAATAGGTTTAGCCAACATTTTGAGAACGATTATATCTGCATATATTTTAGTGGATTTTTTGGTCTTGTTATTGAACGAGTGTGTACAAGATAATAGAGGACGAAGAAAATATTAGGAAAATGGTTCTTAGAAAGATAAATGACTACGCATGTAATTATATCTTCTTCTGTTGAATATTGAATATGCTATGGCAATGCTCATGTTCGTACGTGTTTCGGTAAACAGGTGTATCATGTGCAGAGCTGAAGCCCACCAACTATATACCAAGAAACCAATATTTGATGCGCTCGGGGTCCAACTATTTGCAGTACTTCACGAGCATTTAGAATCTGAGGTATATTTTTCACCTCACATGATCACGCATGGAAACTGGCTTATGGATGCTCAATTATTTCATTTAATGGTTCCAGGTAAAAGACTTCTGGCCCAGATACTGGGGTGGTGCCGTGCTCTTTGACAGGGGCATGGAATTTTTCAAAGCCCTAGGTGGGGGGAAGCTGCTGAAAGATAAGTTCATATCTGGTTTTCTATTCAATCCTAGAGCAATTGCAAATTATAAGCGGGCAAAGGCCATGGGAGTGGACCAAAATTTTAAAGGTGAAGGTGAGATAAAAGGTGGCCTCTTCATAGTTGGTAAAGGAAAGAGTGGCATTGCTTACCAGTTCATTGAGAGAAACTTCGGTGATTGGGCACCTCTTGCTGAAGTCATAGAAATCTGTACTCATTTCCAGGTTTTCTAATGTCTCACTGTAACTTCTTTCCTGTAAAAAATGAGTCATACTGAGTTATACTTCATGCTCATGCAGAATCAACAGCACAGTCAGTTGGAGTCTACAAAATCAATTCAAGAAGAGCAGCAGCTTGGGTTCTAAGAAGATGAGTTATTTGGCTTCTGTTTTTATACTATCGTACTCTGACTCTCAAGTTCACGAACTCTTTGTAACTATGGGAACAATTTATCAATCATGTAGTACGTTTGTTGTATGATTTTCTTCTACTTGACGTGAATTATTGAGTTGTATCAAAAGGATGTGTGATTTGTTTATTTTATCAATTCAAAATGTTCAAGCTCAACAAAGGTGAATGAATATGTTCATTATACTGTTCTATTCGGGTAATTAACCTAACTATTGAATGGTCGTCTATGTACAGGCAAACACATCATAGCCTAAATTGTTCAATCTACACTGAAAAGATAAAGTTCCATAAAATGACATCTATATCAGTCTCCATGTGTACATTATAATGCCTTAAAGTTTGCAGCTAGTCAATCAGGAATTGGAAGATAATTATGTATTACAATACAAACAAAGATCAGTTTGCCCTTAACTTCTTAAAGTTATTAAAATGAGCTAAATAAACTAGCAACAGTCCTTTCATAAAATAACACTGGTGGGAACTAAAAATGGACCGAGGTTACATTTTCATACAGAATAGCATGGTTTGTGCCACAAAAGAAAAATGGAATGAAGTCGCTGATATCCAATATGCTTTTCCATCTTTACAACTAATGACACTGCTATCTACAAAAAATTCAATCTTGACAATCAGCTTAGCAAACTCATAATGTTTTATTCAATTTGATGTTGCAGAAGTTTGGAGCAGCAGCACCCATTTATCTGAAGAGGAAGACTTCTATTTCTCTCTCAATTTAGCATGAGTTGGAGGAACTAGAAATCATACCTTGCCAGAAGAAACCACAATGGCGTGGCTAGTTAGAATCTTCATACAAGTAGATAGATGAGCAGTTCAGCATCTTTGAAAGACACCAAGCCAGTGTTTTTCTTCAGTAAACTGATAATCTTTCATGTGAAATGGATAGATCTTTGCTCGTGAATGATTGGATCCTAGGAGGTTTCAGTGTCCTCCATGGTATCTTTAAAATGCTCATAAACCCCACTACAAGAAGTCTCCACAAGAACATTTTCCATCTTTAAATAAATGGAAACGCACGGCATCTCTTACAAGAATCTTTCTGCAGGTGATCTTTGAAATTATTTTAGTTACATTATGGCAGTCCAAACATCCACGGAGATTGTTTTTACCACTTCTATAGGCAGACCAGGAGGAATAAAAAGCAAACCAAATGCAATAGCCAGCTTTTCGCTATGATAATTTAGCATCTTTGTTTTCACCGATTCCTCAACATCGTGCAGAACAGAACTCGTATCTGGAACATATCCCTACTCTATTTCGTTTTATAATTTAATTCTCCTGCTCTTCGTATATCTGATCGGAAAGTGTAATTGACTTGTCAGCAGCAGAGAAAATGTGTACTATGTTCTTATACTTGATCCAACTAAATACAGGTTCCTTTTTCACGCCCTTATCTCTCATTCTTCTTCTTAACTGAGACACCTGATCCCAGTTTCCTTTTGCAGCATACATGCTGGCAAGCAATACGTACTTAGCAGGATTACGATGCTCCAATTCCAGAAGACATTCAGCTGCCCATTTCCCTATTGACATTATTTCTACATGAGCTCGGTAATGTAGCCCAGCCAATTGCGTCAGGATGACAAGGCATTTTGGGTATGAAAGTCCTTGCTTATTCTAACCGTCCAGCTTGACTACATAGATCAATCATGCAAGTGTAGTGATCAAGAATTGGCATAATTCCATATTTCTCTTGTCATTGATGCCAAATATTGATGCCCTTGCTCCACAAGTCCAGCCCTACTGCAAGCTGAAAGAACACTGAGAAACGTAACTTCATCTGGTTGTAGACCATGAGCTAACATTTCCTCAAATAAACTAATTGTTTCTCTGGCTTTTCCAAACTGTGCATAGCCAGAAATTAATGTACTCCAAGACACTTCATCCCTATACTTCATCCCGTTATACAAACAGTGAAATTCTTCTATACTGCCACATTTCCCATACAGTATTACAAGTGCATTAGAAACTGTTATAAAGGAAATTAAGCATGAAACTAGTGCTCGACCATGAAATGGGGCTCCCTCTTCCAAGCTAGCAAGATTTGCGCAAGAGCTTCGCAAAAAATTCGAACAGCATCCTCACTGTACCCATTCTGGCCATAATCCACCACCATTGCAGCCCATGACACAATTCTTTGTGCATCATCCTCCTAAAAAAATGTTTCTGCATGTTTAATGCTCTACACTTAGAGTACATGCCAACCAGAGAACTGCCGGCAACATTATTATCTACATAAGCAGTTTTAATTATATAAGCATGAATCTGATTGCCTTCTCTCAATGCCACAAGAACTCCACAAGCAGTCAAGATGCTCCGGAAAGTAAACTGTTCCATATCCAATTCTTTCAACCTCATTTCACGAAACAGATCCAGGGCTTCTTTTGCTTTTGCCAACCAATTCTGTATTAGCCAACCATTATAGTCCAAGAATAGAGTCCTTCTCAGGTATACTCCTAAACAAATGCTCAGACTCTTCCACCATCCCACACCTCATACAACCCATAATTATCGTGTCGTACACAACCAAATTCCTCTCAGGTAACTCATCATTCATCATATATGCGTTTTGCCTCACATTTCGAACCACATTTGGCATTCATGTCAACCAAATGATTCCCACAAAAACATACGACTCAAACCCGCATTTCACTATTTACCCATGAATTCCCCGACCCAAATCAACCCAACCCTTGTTCGACAACATTATAATCACCGTAGAAAGCATAATTTTATTCAAATTCACCAGTCCATTTCTTAACATCAATTATAAGCCTCCAAAGCCTTATCAGTCAATTCAGAATTCACGTAACCCGGAATAATCAATTCCAAGAAACCCTGACTTTCTTTAGAATCAAATTAATATTCCTCATATTTTTGAAACATCTCCAGATTTCGAGTAAGCAGAGAGAATGGTGTTCCAGGAAAAGAGGTTTGGTTGGGTATTTGACCGAACATATGGCATGCATAAAGTTGATTCTGTTCAACTTATAGTACGCATTTATGAGCTTGTTCAGCAAAATGTTTCTGGGTTTGCTACGGTTTCGATTATGCTTGCGTATATCTTTTTTGCTTGGTATAGATTACGAGTTTCGCAGCACTGTTTCAACAGTGAACAGCAGTGGTTGGAAATGGGAGATATAATAGTGCTTGTTGAAAGGGAGCTTTCGGCGGGAGATTAAGTGGATCATTCATTAAGTTAGCTTCATAAAAGCTAAGGTTGTACTTGTACCACAGCAATGAAGGCAGCCATGGTGGAAATTGTTTCAACAAGGATTTAACTGTATCTTACCCCAAGTGCCGAGGGTTTACAAGTTTTCAATCATGTCACGGGTACGTCTTATTTTACATTATTTTTGACATTGTGTGAATGTCGGGACATGATTAAGTCCAAAGAATAACGCGATAGTTGTATTTCAGCTTTGACGTGTCGTATACACAGAAAGATGGAAAATGTTTAATGGTTCCAAAAAGTGATGAGTTGTCGTCTTCAATGTTAAGTAAAATTCAATGTTAAAAAGTGAAATTAAAATCAATAATTTGAGGCAGTGAAGCGTCGAAAATCCCTCAATTGGATTGGATCA
>CAIGRB010065838.1:21283-53899 GCA_903798255.1 Fraxinus quadrangulata
AACTATATAATGGAAAGTCTAGACACATGAATATGTAAGAAAATTAATCAAGTATGGAATAATTTCTCTTACATTTGTTAACTCTAGTGAAAACTTTGTGGATCTGTTTACTAAACCTCTACAAGAGAGTTAATGAAATCAACATCAAATAGGATGGGGTTGAAACTCCTTAAATAAATCCACCAATGATAGCAACCCTACCAAAATATACTAAACAAGTATATTTAGGTTCAAGGGGTAAAAACAAGTCATTCAATAAGTGGATGAATCACAACACTATTAAATTAATAAACCATATCATTGATAAATAGTGTTGGTTGTTACTGTTGGATGGATGAGTTATAATTAAAAGTCTTAATGAAATTCAGTACGGAGTACAAGTATCTCTAAAAGTAATAAAGATACTAGAAGAGCTTCACATATGTGAACTTTGAGGTGGTGCTGCCTCATTAGAGAGTCGAAGTTTTTCTCTCTTTAAAAGTTCAAAGAAATAGGTTAAGTGCAAGACCATATTAGCACTAAGCGAGCTAGGGGAACTTGTGAAAATTTGATACGTGTGTGTGATTTCATCAGTATTGTCACAAGGAATAACTAGTTCAAAGCATTCTAGCTGCCTGGAATTTCAATAATGCTTTATGAGATTTACACTATGGTTATANTCAAACCTATTGCGCTACTTGAAATTTCGATAATACTTTGTAAGATTTACATTATGGTTAGATTCAAATCAAATGATATCTAATCCTTATGCATGAGTGTTGATATTTGATTGTGATTAAAGTTGATTTTGAACAAGTGGGAGATTGTTAGTATTATTGTTCAAAAATTAAGAGAACAAATCATGAGTGAATAAATTGGAAAGGAGAAGAAAAATTAACATTGGTGCCATAAAAATCGCATAGGCCATATTGGCATGCGGCCACATAGGTGACTACAGGGAATTCAGGGGGCTGCATTGTTAAAACTATGCGACCGATAGTTATAGCCTATGCGGTCACACAGTGTAAAAATCCGATCGTTACGTTGAATTTTTTCGAATTTTCTGGTGGTTTTATGGTGAAGCATTGCACATATTCTTCTTGTGTTGAAACCGGTTCGTGTAGGAAATTGTTGAAAACTATAAATATAGGTTAGTTTTCATTCCAATTAACAATTGAAATCATTCCATTTTATCATCCAATTTATTGAAGAAATCACATAATCAAATTATACCATTTCACTTGTTCTACTTTTTGAAGAATCAGTTAAGCTTTTGGTGTTCTTCATCTCTAGGCTTGAAATCCTTGTCATTTAATCCTTATAAGCTTTGGTGGATGAGGCAAATATCGTTTGAGGACAACGATTCTTACATCGTGATCAAATCTTGTTTTCATTTTCTTATTCACCTTCTTTTCTTTTTGTTTCCAATATTGTATTCTATAATTTTGTAACATTATGGCCATTATCAATCAGTGTAAAGCCGATTTGAGAAAAACAACTTCTCAACATGTTTATTACGTTGATGAGGTACAAGAGAAAGAAACTTTGCTATTAGCTTAAAATGCCTCGAAAGAAGAATGCCTTGGGGATTGGTATTTAGATACTGGATACAGTAATCACATGAGTGGGAAAAAGGAGTAATTTTCCTAGTTGGACAAGTAGGTACGTAGAGAGGTAAATTTTGGAAACAGAGCGAAGGTTTCAATTCTTGGAAAATGTAAAATTCTTATACAGTTAAAGGATGGTTCCATGAATATATTTCTGATGTCTTTTATATTTCTAGTTTGCACTGGAATTTACTAAGTATGGGTCAACTCTCTGAAAAGGGACTTAAAATAATTATTTACAGCTGAACAGTGTTTCTTGAAGGAAGAACAATACAATAGTTGAAATGGCACGCAGTATGTTGAAAGGTAAGAATTTACCAAAAGACTTTTGGGCTGAAGCTGTGTTATGTGCAGTTTATTAATTGAATAGGTGTCAGTGATCGTCATATGACACCTGAAGAGGCATGAAGTGATCATTAACCAGATGCTCAAGCTCTTAAAGTCTTTTGACAGCATTGCATATGCTCATATACTAGCAGAGAAACGAAAAGAGTTTGATGGTAAAGGTACAAAATGAATTTTCATTGGTTACAGTGATGCTACTAAAGGCTATAAATTGTTAGCTACAGAAAAAGGTGAAGTCATTGTGAACAGGGATGTAGAATTCAATGTAATCGAGGCTTGAGATTTGACAACTAAAGAGAAGAAGCAGATGGGGCTTAATCTAAATGAACCTAATGTGCGATACTCAATCTGATATTGCACTACAAAACTACAAACCTTACTAACTCTTCTTTGAATCAAATTGAAGCGCCTCGTAGTTCATCTCGTAGGCGTGTTGTGCCAGCTCAGGATTATATTATAACCAATGATAATGATTTGTCTGATGAGGAATTGGTAAATTTTGTATTGTTTGCAGATTGTGATCCTTTTACTTTTGCAGAAGCAGCCCATAATGATAAATGGGTACATGCCATGGATGAAGAAATTCATTCTATAGAAAAAATGATACACGGGAGCTAACTTTTCTTCCACATGGAAAGAAATCAATTGGCGTCAAGTGGGTTTACAAAACGAAGTTCCAACCAGATGGTCAAATAGACTGGTTGAAGGCTCGATTGGTTGTGAAAGTGTACGAGCAGAAAGCAGGTATTGACTATTATGAAGTTTTTCCACCTATAGCTTGACTTGATACTATATGTATGGTGATTGCGCTAGCCACTCAAAAAAATGGAAGATACATCAAATGGATTGTGAAATCTGCATTTCTGAATGGTTTTCTTAACGAAGAGCTCTATGTCGATCAGCCTGATGGTTATGTGCAAAAAGGTCATGAAGGCAGAGGTCTCAGATTAAAAAAGGTTCTCTATAGATTAAAACATGCGCCAAAGGCTTGGTATACTCAGATTGACACATATTTCTAAGAAAATGATTTTCTTAAGTGCCCTTATGAACCCATATTATATATCAAATCTAATTCACATGGAAATATAATTATTATATGTTTGTACGTGAACGATTTGATTTTTGTAGGAAATGATCCAAGTATGTTTGTAGAATTTAGGGAGGCCATGATGAGCAACTTTAACATGACTGATATGGGACTTGTGCCTTATTTTCTTGGGCTGGAGATTATGCAAACTGATGAAGGAATATTTATCTCACAGAAGAAATATCATCAGACATTCTAAAGCGTTTCAAGATAAAATCATTTAATCCTATCAAAATTCCTGTTCAAGAAAGACTTCATTTAGATAAGCATGGAAAATGGTGAATTTATCAATCCATCTGACTTTCGCAGTCTTGTTGGAAGTCTACGTTATTTAACTTTCACTGGACCCGATATCACATTTGGAGTTAACATTACCAGTCGGTTAATGGAGACACCAAGTCAGACTCACTTGCAAGCTGACAACCAAATTTTAAGATACATAAAAGGTACTTAAAGTCAAGGAATTTTTTATTCTTGTGTTTGATAATTGCAACCTTGTTGGATACACAGACAGTGATTGGGCTGGTGAATATATAGTAGCTGCCTCCACTGCATGTTAGGCTGTTTGGTTGCGCCGACTATTGGATGAATTAAATCAAAAACAAACAGGCCCTACGAAGATTTTCTGTGACAATAAATCAACTACTTGCCTAAGAAGAGATCCAGTTTTTCATGGGAGGAGTAGACACATTAACATCAAATTTCATTATATACGTGAACTTGTCAAAGAAAATGAAGTAGCATTGGAATTTTGCAAGTTTGGAGATCAGATGGCTGACATTCTCACGAAACCATTGAATGCTGAAGTTTTCTGCAAATTGAAGGAAATAATGGGGATGCTTAGTTTATAAAGTTCGAGTTTAATGGAGGCTGTTGAAATTTAAACTCAAAGTGTCATTCGTTTATTTAATTTGAGTCATGTTTGATTTAGTCTTAAGTTGAATAATTCTACAACAGATTTTCTAGAGCATATATCTGTAGTTAATTGTGATGAAGTAGTGCCAGAAAATTAGGAGTTTTTGGTTGGGTATTGTTGATGCTTTCTTAGGAGTTTGTTGAAGTTTTTGGTCTATAATCACCTATAAATAGGTGTTCATTTGCTGATTATTTTGCAATTCACTTCTTAGAGAATAATAAAGTTTGGGATAATTGTAGCAGCGGTCCTTGACCTTTCACTTTTTTGTAGACTTTACTCCAACTTTCATTTTGTGCAAGCCACACTCCCAAATATTTCACAAATTCTCACCTGAAGTCCAAATGGATGAAAACCATCCATCTTGCCATTAATTGACCAAAAAAATCTAAATTTAATCAATTTTGACCAATTTTAAAAGGGCAAAATGGTACTTTGTATTTTCCCACATTAAATTTTAAAATTATATATATAAACTCACCTTCTTTTCTAGTCCACCCACTCCACCTAATCAAAACCAGAAAACCACCACGCCACCATCACCACCACAACTCCCAAAAGTCTTCCCTTTCCAATTTCTTCACTTTCCACTTTCTTTACCGTCGTCCGATCGATGAAACAATTTTTGACTGCTTCTCTTTCCAATTTCTTCACTATTATCCGATCGTGACTGCTTCCCAACAATGTCTTCACTACTCCTCTTGATCTCACTTCGGATCTAGATTGTGGTTCCGTTTATTCCTCTGTCAGCCACCACAACAGCCATCGCCTTCTCAAGTACTCCCCAAATCCAACTTCCACGCCCGCCATTTTCAAGCCGTCTGCTGACACCCTTCAAATAACCATCAAACCCTCTAATTCCCTCAAACAATTATTCGAACAGTCCGAAATTAAAATGAATCGATTGATTGAGTGTGGTCATAAGGCTTTTTATGACTTGAAAACAGTAGTCATTATCGATGGTAGTACTGGAGGGGTAGTGATTTCGTGTAGGAGGTCCATGGTCGAGTTCTTAGCAGCGCTTTTTATGTCTAATTTGGTAATTCTATTCGAGTGAATTGCCTATTTAGTCACTGAACTTTCAGCCATGCACGCAAAAGGTCACTGAACTTTCAAAATAACGCAACTAGTCACTGACCTTTACAATTCGTCATCCCAGAAGTCACTGAGCAAAAGACCGTTGATAAATTGGACGGAATTTCCACGTGGCAGCTGACGTGGCGAGACAACTCAATGAATTTAGCCACATCCTCAAAATTGCTACACACGTGGAAATTCCAGCTTGTCCCAGATCAGCCATAGTAAATGCTCATAGAATCACCTTCTTGCCCCAAATCAGCCAATGCCTTCTTTAATTCATATATCCTGGGTCCATTTTGTTGAGTAAATCGATCCTTAAGCTTTGGCCTTATCTCACTTGCCTCATCCATAAATGCAACACTGGATCTAAGAGAGGGAGATATGGCATTTTAGATCCATGACACTACCATGTCATTACATCTTTCCCATGGATGAAAAGAGGCACTGCTTACTTCAGGTTTAGGCAATATTCCATTGATGAAACTGAGTTTGTTTTTAGCTCGGAGTTCTCGCTAGAATGCCCTTGACCAGGTAGAATAATTTTCTGTGTTAGTAACTTTATCACTAGAACAGGTCCTGGATTATCTGAGTTCTCCAACTTGTATGGACATGTGTTGTGTTTTCCCTGCTAGCAGAATTCATTTCAGTAATAGTGGTCATGGCTCTGATACCATGTAAGATTTTACAGCTGAATAAAAATTATAAAGATGAAGATAATATAGTCGGATGAAGATGATAATGGAAAGTGATTGATTACAATTGAATCAGTGAATTCATCTTACTTTTTATCATCAGTACAAGAGTGAATATATAGAAGGAAAGAGGAGGTAAAAGGGTAAAAGATGATCATAACAAACTACAATAGAAAGAATAATTGTGCACCTAACCATGTGCAATCACACGAGCTGGCAGCTGGCTTGATATGTTCTCTTCCTTATGGAATATTTACATCCCCAATTGATATGTTTATTGCCTTATACATAATAGATAAGCTAGCTACATTGTCTATATTATACATTCTAACACAAATTGATTTTGGAGGCTTAAGAAAATGTTCAGATAGTGTTCACCTAAAAGTTTATTTTTAGGCATAGAAAAACTTAAGATTTAGATGACTTTAAATCGATTCAAAGATTCATCAGATGTCATTAATTTACAACAGCAGGAACAACAAACTAACTTCCATTCTGTGTAGTGTTGGCTTATATGTCATTTATTTATTGATGTTTAATTAATCTACATCAATTTCACATTAATGTAGGTGCCTTTTCTTTTATCCTTGTTATTAATTTAAACCGCGTTTTTATAGATACAATAAACCAACTATTGCAGAGATATGTAACAAAAAAAAGAAATAAAAATTGCAATCAATCGCCCCAAGATCTACACATACTTTTGAAAGTCCATTGAACTCTGTTGTGTTTTGACAATTTGTACGAGTCTTTCAAGTTATGACTGATTAGGCATTTGTGATACCTTGTCAATATCTCCATCTGTCTTTGTCCACATTTTTTTTACCTTCTATTGATGTTGATGCTATCATTTCTGTTCTTAGCTAATAGATCCATACATCTTTCATAGGATATGAGAAGGAAACTGGGAATGTCTTCATTGGATGACAATGAAGAGAAGGAACTGAAGCAAATGGTTAGTGTTGTTTGCATTTATTATTTTTTGTTTCTGTGATATTTATTATAATTTTCCTGGTGTTACTTTTTGCTACACAAGATTATAACGCAAAATGTAAAGTATGTCAGCACCTAGGCCTAGCTTACGTTGCTAGATACGTAATGTTCGCCATTAGACTTGCTTTGTGATTATCAAGTCGTTTATGCTTTCTGAAAGTATTATGTTATTTTGTTAAACATTATGCTTAACACTTTGGGCCCAATGATGCAACCCAATTAGAGAGCCCAATCTAATATTGAGCCCAGAGCAACTGATGGAATGTAACCCAACTATTTTTTTTCCATTTTTTGAGCATTCTCGCATTTTGCTGAAATACACTTTGGTTATTAATTTTAAAGGCTATGATGATGCCATTTGGAATTGGTGCAACCATTGGATGCTTCTGACATTTTGTATTATTTAGCTTGACTCCTCATTTGCTAGTGAATTAGAGATATTTTCTAGGGTTTTCTCTTACTTTTGCTCTTTGTGTTCTCTCTCTGAAAACTCTTGGTTTTCGTCTATAATCAATTGGGTCTAGATATTCTTGATGAAGTCTAGTGTAAATTGTTTTGTAATTGTGGTCATTCTATTCTTGGTCAAGCAGTAACATTTGGTTACTTGGTGTAATCGGTTGAGATTTCTTGGGAGAAGAAAAATTAGGTTTGAGGGCTAAATCTATTTGAATTTTTGTATTGTGACTCTTGTACTGATAATATTTGTTGGTTTCTAGTGGATTAGAGTGATAATAACTTTGGTGGATGCTTAATGTGGTGATTAGCCCCTTTTTGGGGTGAACATTCGAGCCTAAGGGCGAAAAAACTTTGGTGTTCAAATTTCTGTTATATTCTTGGTGTTATCTAGGATTGTTTATACCAACAGTGGTATTAGAGCTCTTCGATCAGCATTTAAATCCTTTGATTGATTTTTCTGGTGTTCTTAACGATCAAAACCCTATATCTTCACAGATCTATACTATAAATTAAGGGTTAGATCTTCATTTCTGTGGAGAAAGTAAAATAGTACTGGTATTCACTATTTTACACTGTTGATCTGAGACTTTTGGTAACAAGTTTCTAAACATATCTCTCTTATCATCCTTCGATTTGTAGATTTTTTTGGATCTCTTAATTGAAACCTTCCTGGATCTACCTTTGTCTAGGGTTTCACGTGAAAACCCTAGAATATGAGAGGACTAAGATTAAAGGTTTCTTCAAGAGTATATTAAGTTCTGATTTTTGAAAGTTGTATATTCTGTGATTTGGTTAGTTGGAGTACATGTTTCTCTGATCATAAACTTTGTACATTTGTGTGAATAGTATCGCACATTAGCAATATGTGTGTGTACATTTGTTGATTGTTATTCTCTGCACTCTATACATCAAACTTTATCTTAATTTTTTTAAAACTGTCAAACATTCATTGTTTTTCAAAGTTTAAATATGGGAAGTACAAAAGTTGATGTTGAAATTTGTAATGCCAAATCAGATTATTAAGGCTCTTTTAATGCATAATAGATATGCTAAAGCCCTTAATGAATCTTGGGCTTAAGAAGTTATTGATAATAAAAGAATTGAACAAGGTGAAATTGCATGGAGCACTATTTCTCGCATTTATATGACAGTGTTATTAGAGAAATAGGAACGATTGAGACTGTAGTTCAAATTTGAACAAAGCTTGAATCCCTTTATGAAACTAAGACTCTTTCCAATAAATGTTACTTGTAGAAACAATTTTTTAGTTTCAAGTTTGATCCCAACTGTGATCTTGAAACAAATTTTGACAGATTTAATAAACTATCTCAAGATCTCACCAACAGTGGTAGACTCTTTCTGATGATCAACAATCTATAGTCGTATTATTATCTTTACTTGAAAAATACAAGGAATTGAAAAATGTCTTTGAATATGGAAGAACTTCCATTACTGTTGATGTTATTGTTTCTTCTCTAAAGAATAAAGAACTTGAATTTAAAAGTGATTTGAAAACATCGACAAATGGAGTTGGTTACAATGTTAAAGGAAATAATTCCTTTTAAAAAAACATTAACCATTTTTTAAACAAAAGTTTTGGAAAACCAAAAGAATATTCTGGAAATTCTAAAAATGGTAAATCTAAATTCAATAAGAATAATAATAAGGCTAAAGGAAAGAATGTTACTTTTTTGAAAAAGTGGGTCATTTCATAAAAGATTGTGTCAAGAGAATTGATGAATTAAAAAATATTAACAAAGTTCAAGGTGGAGCCGTCATAGCTTACGAAGAAGCTATAGGCTCAAATGGACAAGTCTACGTGACTTGTCAATCTTCAGCTAAATATGAATGTATTCTTAATTCATGGTGTACTTTTCATTTGACACCTTGTAAAGAATATTCCACTGATTTTCTAGAAATTAATGGAGGATAAGTAATATTGGGAAATGATTTTTCTTGCAAAATTAAAAGAATTGGTAAGATTGTTTTAAAACTAAGAAATGGAAATGTACTGACCTTGAATAAGACCAGGTACATTCATAACCTAAAGAGAAATTTAATCTCTTTAGGTACACTTGATAATGAAGGTTTTGATACCATCATAAATAAAGGTATCTAGACACTTCAAAAGAATTTTGCAAAAGTTATTCATGTTGAAAAATCAAATGGGATCTATGCTTTGAAAGCATTGCCTTTACTGGATCAATCTATTGTTGCTACAGTTTCTCAGTCTGATAAATCTGAACTTTGGCAAAAACAATTGGACATATTAGTGATAAGAATTTATATATTCTTAAGAAACAATGTCTTTTGGGTACTAAAAGGATTGAAAGAATGTTATTTTGTGAACATTGCATGTATGGGAAGCTAAAGAAATTACTTTTTACTACTGACATTCATAAATCAAAATCTATTCTTGATTACTTACATTCTGATCTGTGGGGGACAATTACTATAAATACTTATTCCGATTTTAAATATTTTTTGCTCATTACTGATGATTTTTCAAAGAAAAGTTGGGTAATTCTTTTGAAAAATAAATCTGGCACTTTAAAAAAATTTACAAAATGGAAAACTCTTATTGAAAATCAAGTAAACAAGAGTGTTAAAATACTAAGAACTGATAATTGACTTGAATTTTGCAATGAAAAGTTTGATAATTACTATAAAAATAATGAGGTCCTTAGACATAGGATTGTTACCTATACTCCACAACATAATGGGCTTGCAGAAAGGATGGATAGGATTTTGTTAGAAAAGGTAAGATACATGTTGATAAGCTCAGGTCTTCCAAAATTGTTCTGGGGAGAAGCAATTAAAATTGCGTCATATCTAATAAATAAGTGTCTGCTAAATCATTGAAATATGATACATCTGATCATGTTTGGAATGATCATCCTATTGATTATTCTAAACTAAAAGTTTTTGGTTGTGCTACACATGTACATCAAAATGAAGGAAAGCTTGAGCCCAGATCTGTTAAAGGTATTTTCTTAGGATATGGTGGAAGTGTTAAATATTATAGGATTTGGTTGAAGGAACATGGAGGTTATAGAGTTATAATAAGTAGGAATGTTATGGACATGCCCTACAAAAAAGAAAAAAGAAGCGTTGCCACTAAAGGTGATGAAAATAAATTTTTTATGGAATCTGAACTTTTTCAGGTTGATTTAAATTCTGAAAATAATGATCAGTTTGAGGTGGAACCTGGTCAGAAACAAATCACTGAACCTGTATATGTTACTGGACTTGAACATGATCAACCTGAAAATCCCTTGGAAGATTTCATCTAGCTAAGGATAGAGTAAGAAGGAAATTAAGAGCACCATCAAGATATGATGAATCTGAAGTTATTACTGCCATTAATGTTCAGAAATATTTGGACAATGAGCCTAACTTTTATGAAGAGGCCATTGAGGGAAAACATGCAAGTTTTGGCTTGCAGTCATGAAAGATTAAATACTTTCATGGGTTAAGAATAAGACTTTGGTCTTAGTAAATCAACCCAAATGGGAAATGCTTATTGATTGTAAATGAATCTATAAAATAAAAGAAGGTGATTCAAAAGGTGAAAATGTAAGGTTCAATGTCAGATTAATTGCTAAGGGCTTTAACTAAAGAGGGTGAATTGACTATAATGAAATTCTCTCTCATGTAGTCAAATATATATCTATAAAAAATTTACTTTCTTTTGTTTCATCATTTGATTTTGAATTAGAACAATTAGATGTGAAAACTGTCTTCTTACATGGAAATTTAGATGAGAAAATTTATATGACTCAACTATAAGGTTTTGAACAAAAAAAAAAAGAAAAGAAAATTGTGTGTCTTTTAAAAAAATCACTTTATGGTTTGAAACAAGCCCTCATGCAATGGTACATCGGATTTGATATTTTCATAAAAGGACTTGATTTCAATAGAAGTGAATATAATCCATGTTTTTATTATAAAGGAAATGGAGATCATGATTCTTATTATCTTTTGCTATATGTTGATGGTATGTTACTTGTTGGGTGTGATATAATTGAAATTAAAAATATTAAGCAAAAGTTAAAACATGAATTTGAAATGAAAGATTTAGGTCAAACAAAAGGATTCTAGGAATGAAAATAAGAAGAAATAGAAATTATAATAATCTGTTTCTTACTCAACAGTCTTACATTTCAAAAATATTATGTAGACTTTCTATGGATAAGGCCAAAGAAGTAACTTTACCTCTTTACAGTCACTTTAAATTTTCTGTAGAACAATATCCTAAACCTGAAATAGAAAAGAATAGGATGGAGACAGTTACCTATACAAATGTTGTTGGCTCTATTATATATATGATGGTCTATATCAGACCTGATCTTGCTTTTGCTATAAATGTTTTAAATAGATACATTAGTAATCCAGGTGAATGTTACTGGGAAGCCATGAAATGGTTGTTAAGGTACTTAAAGCGAACTTCTAACTTAGAACTAATGTTCAATATGAGTAAAATTGGAATTAGACTAAAAAGTTTTGTTGATTCAAATTTTGCTGGTGACTGTGATAATAGAAAATCTACATCTGCATATGGTTCTACTTTAAATGATGCCTGCATAAGCTGGAAATCTCAGCTGCAAAAGATAGTAGCTTTGTCATCAACAGAGGTTGAATATATTGCAACTACATATGCTATAAAGGAAGGTATATGGGTGAAAAACATGTTAGATGAGATTGGTTTTTCAGGTAATAATGTTGTTATATATTCTGACAGTCAATCTGCTATACATCTTAGTAGAAACTCTATTTTTCATGATAGGACTAAACACATAGATATTAAATTTCATTTCATAAGAGATATCCTAGGAAGGGAGATTTTGAAAATTGAAAATGTTTCAACTAAATGCAATCCAGCAGATATGGGAACAAAAATACTTCATTTGCATAAATTTAGGAATTATTTAAATCTCCTAAATCTTTTAAATGTTATCACTAACTTTTTTTTTTCAAGTACATAAAGTGAATGCAATGCAATAAGAGAGCCCAGGCCAATTGGTGGATTGTAACCTGATAAATGTGTTTTTGCACAATTATTAATACCTAAACATACTTATTATTTATGAAAATGAGCGAATTTTTACTCACAATTTTGTGGGTAAAAATCACCCAAATGAAAGAGAACAAGACAAAAGGAGGAAAAATGGACTAAAAGTGTGTAAAATTGTGAATTTGGGGATCAAAGTGAACAAAGAAGAAAGTTGAAGGATCTTTGATGCACTTTATGAAGGGCATAATCGATATGAAAATCAAAATCTGAGGACCTTTTTGCTATTTTTCGAAACTCTAAGGGCCAAAGTTGCAATTTCTGAATAGGGATTTTAAATTGAAACCCTGCAGCCTCATTGTTTTTCGTTTTTCTTTCTAGCTGATGCTGCTTCTTTCCCTTTTCATTTTTCCTTTTTTTTTTAAATTTCTTTTTCTTTCTTCTTTCATTTTCTTTTCTTTTCCTTTTCAATTTCTTGATATTTTGGGGATACAAATAAAGAGTATAAGGAGAATACATTCAAGAATTTGGAGAAATATTTGGGAAAGTTAAAGGCCAAGTTTCAGAAAAGGGTTTTATCTATAACTTCGTATTTTCTCAATTATTTTATCATATTGTAATGTATTGTTATAAATATTTTCCTTTTTATCATTTGTATGAAATGGGCTAATTATTTGTGTTTGGATTTATGGTAGTAACGTAACATAACTTTAATTAATTTTAATATTTTTTTTAATGTTAAAATACTTATTTTCACATGTATTTATTATTGTGTTGAATGTCTTTCATTTATTTAGTCATTAAATGATTGAGTTTAATGATTTGTACATTGTTCGAGAGAATATTGTATATTTTAGAGACCAAGTAGTAAATGATATAGGTTTGTGTAAGGGATAGAGATATATCTATAATCTTAGTTGACCCATTAAGCTATTTTCACAAAGATTTAATGCAGTTATTTGATTTTAATAGACATAGAGATATAGTAGGTTAACCAATCAATTATGGTTAATTTCGCTCAAGAGAGGTAATTAACTAAACTTGAAAAATCGGGTCAACATAGTAAATGAGTAATTTATTAATTGCCTTGTGAAGAAATTAATTAGGTAACGGTCAAACAAAACCATGAATCTCAACCACGTTTTCCTCCAAAATTTTTGAGTATTTATATTTTCTTATTTTGTAGATTTTTAGTTAATTTTCCCAATTTTCCAAAATTCAATTTTATTGTGTATGTGTTTTTATTGTTAAATTTAAATTGACTAAAGTTGTGTAATCGAAAGTAAATATTTGTCGAGAGATCGACAATTCGGACTCAAAAAGTCCACTCTATTATTTGAACGCGACATGTGCACTTGCGGTATATAATTTTAGCGAACATAACCTAACTGCCTTTTCCCATTTTTTTTTAGCATTCTCGCCTTTTGCTGAAATACGACTTTGATTATTAATTTTAAAGGCTACGATGATGCCATTTGGAGTTGGTGCAACTGTTGGATGCTTCCAACTTTTAGTGTTCTCTTTGAAAACTCTTGATTTTTGTCTGTAATCTGTTGATTCTAGATATTCTTGGTGAAGTCTAGTATAGATTGCTTTGTAATTGTGGTGATTATGTTCTTGGTCGAGCAGTGACCTTTGGTTACTTGGTGTAATCGGTTGAGATTTCTTAGAGAAGAAAAATTGGGTCTGAGGGTTAAATTCGTTTGGATTTTTGTATTGTAACTCTTGTACTGATAAATTTTTTTATAGTTCATAAATTATTTCACTTTGATGGATGCTCAACGTGGTGATCCCCTTTCTGGGGTGAACATCCGGGCCTAAGAGGGAAAAATCTTTAGTGTTCTTTAATTTTTATTATTTTCTTGGTGTTGTTTGAGACTGTTTATACCTACATCTTTCTTTATTCTAAGAGTCTCTCATTTTCTTTCTACAGATTAAATCTGCTGATGAAGGGCAGACTATTTTTTTATACGAGCCATGCTGCTCTGCCAGGCCTGTAAAAGGCTTGACAGAGCCAATGGTCCTCATGTGAGAGCAACTGCTCTATGCCTTTTAGAGCAGATTAATTCTTTTTATACATGCCCTGTATGCTCACATAAGGAAATATTAAAGGCTAAATAGATGTTTTTATTTAATGATTTTCAAGAAATTTGAGTGCCTATACAACAAACGTTTTGCTATTTTTATGTTGTTTTGTGCACCCCAATACAAATAAGAAACATATATGGGGTTGATCACAAAATTACAATGCTTTCTTTACACATTGATGTTTCCCAAGTCAGATCTGGCGACGAACCTAATTAGACATATTCATCATAGTCAAAGAAGTTGCAGCAGATGGTCCATGACCCCGGCATCAATTTCGGCAGCCTCAGCTTTGCAGATTTATGGAAAAAGTTGGCCAAGGCAGCCTTATTCATAAATCTCGATGCAAAGAAGAAGATTAGGTAATATATATATTCATTGGAGTCGAAGAAGTCGTCGGAGATTGTTGGTAGCTCCGATATCGACTCCTGCAGCCTCGGCATTGCAGCTGAGCTTTGGCCTTAATGAAAAAGTGGGCAAAGGCAAGCTGCTTGGTGGGGGAGAAAGTATAGCCACCACTGAACCTGAAAACTTGTCAACCTGATTTTCCACTGCTTCAAGAGAACAAACACTGTCAGTAGTAATAATAATATTGTTGCTAGACCCAAATTTAGCAACATTTTTGGGCAAATCCTTTGGGTCTGGCCTCCAACGATTAGTTGTTGATTTAATCATACATTGTGAGGTGGGACTATTGGTGGATTGTTTTGATTTCTTGAAGGTGTGGGATAGATTTTGATCTCTCGTTCCGTTATATTTGGTTTTTCTATTGACATCTCTCTGTTTTTGGTAAACAGTCGTCTGGGCATGGTCACTTAGGCCTCCTTTTTGAGGAGGCACCCCGTCCCCTCTTCGAGATACAGTGTTGTTGTTGCGGGAATTGCTGATGGGAAGAGGAAGAAAATATGGCTTTAGACCACAATCAGAAATTGTTGAAATGAATTGGGGTTTGATTCTCTCATAATTTCTGATGTGGGATTTGTAGGGAGAAAATGATTGATCTGTTGATGGATGTATCAAAATTGCCTCCATGGAATTTCTGATTATCAAAGATCAGCAACTTGCAATTACAGAAAAATAAAGGAAATAGACAAACGAGGATCAACAACCCAATCTGCACATATATACAACAACAGAACAATATCAAAAGATCTATAAGAAATTACATAAATTCTAAGCCTTATGATTTCAAGCTCGCAAGAAGAATATAAGAACGCATTAAATTTATAATAAGAAGAAAAATCAGAAACCCAGATAGATTAGATTCCAATTAGTGTCTGTGAGTGTAAGAAAAAAATTCAAAATTTTCTCTACAGTAAAAAGAGAGAAATGCAATAATTATATGATTGAAGAAAAAATTAGAAACCCATATGGGATTTGAACTTATGTATTGAGATGGCAAATTCCTCGAAAATGTTTGATATGTAAATAACTTAAGAACCAAAATGGATTTTTAGATTTATGAAATGAGAAGACAAATTTCTTTAAATAGAGGAACTCTTTAACGGCTACATTTTTTTATTTGCTTTTTGTATTTTTTTGGTTTTCTATAGCCAATCCTAGACATGCTTGACTACGTTAAATCTGTAGGGTGGCATCCGCTGATGCGTTTATGACCGTAGGATTGTGATCTTTTCGAAGGAGCCGTTGTAATGTTTGTGACCGTTGATCTTGTCCCTTGGTTTCCTCGAGAATTGTTTCAATGCATAGTGAGCACGTTGATTGGGAATATTGCACTTTAATCTCCAATAATTTCACCAAGTTATGAATGGGTCCCCTACCTACAAAAGGAAACAAGTCACTTTCCAACCTTTCGAAATTGCTGGATTTTCATATAGGAGATTGAATCTTGACATTCTACTAAATGAAAATTGTCTGATAGTCAAATCCTACAACTAGGAAGATTTCAAAATTAACGCTATGACAAGACACCTGTTTTGTGTTCGTAATTCTCCCACTCCTTGATGTCTACTTGAGATTCTAAGTATATGATTAGACACGTCTTACGTAGGAATGTTAATTCAACTCGTTGGTTCGAACGACACATGGCTTGGTCCATAAAAAGCTCGAGCTGACTCGAGCCGAGTTTTTGAACGATTTCTTGAGCAAATGGCCCCTTGTTCAGCCAAGTTCAAGTAGCCTGGCTGCACAAATTAAAAAAAAAAAAAAAATCGAGCTGCTCGGCTCAACTCGGTATGCCTTGAGCCTAAAGCTTGAGCCAATCCTTAATTTTTCGACTAAGCTACTCTTACGGATTTGCTATTATACTTCTGTTATTTTTTATTATATTATTATATACTGGTCATTATGACAAACTGAAATGGAAATGATATGCTAGGATAAATTAGTGTTATTTGTGTAGATTTCCATTATCTTTCATGGCATTATTTGGAAGATAGGACACCAAATGTGGTACAACATTGGGCGGGGAAGTAGGATGAAGCCTCACTTACAAGGATTAATAAAGTTGAAAATGATGTGCCACAAAGGGTTGCCCCCATAAAGGGAACGGTGTAGTGCCCTACAATTTTTACATACCATAATATTGTGGTGTTATGATGGGTAGCGCCCGTTTTTATTTTGAGGAAGTAATTGGGTAATGCTACATATACCTTATAGTACACATAATAGTGTCCATAAGGTATATGTGACACCCCCTCCCCCCCCCTCCTCTTTCTCTGTGTATCATAATGAACATGTAGTATTATTCTTTGTCTTATAATGATTTTGAATAGTGATAAGGGGAGGAGATATGTTCTTTTGGAATTTGGTCGATGCATTTTCTAGTCTATTTTTTTTATAGTAAATGTTCAAAAAGGAAGTCATTATGGCATAACCTTTTAATACTTTTCCTAATTTGCTACTATTAATAATAAGTGATCATGATCGACCAAGATATTATTGTTTTATCAAAATTGGTATATGAACGTTATTTTCATATACTTTTTGTGCAAGTATGATGGCCACACAATGTGGGGATGGGAACAGGAGCGTTTCCTAATTATTATTTTTTTTTCTTTCTTGTTTATTATATATTTTAATTGGAGTAATCGTTTTTTAGTAAAAGAGGATCTTTTAGACAAAAATTGTATTCTATAACAACACTGAAATGTGGAAGACTAAAATACTATATTTGAATCCTAACTTGTTATATCTCGTCTAATTAGAAATCGTGAGTTATGAGTAGATTCATCTAACCTCGACAACTAAGGAGCAACTTTGTGACGATGGCGTGCCTCAAGACGCAACCAAGTTAAGAGGACAGTGAATCATCGTCTTGTTTGAGGTGATGACGTTGCAAGGCTGAGCCACGACGTTTAATCCAACTCCACATATATCAATCCTTACTAAACTCCTTGCCTTGACACCAAAGAACACAATGACAAAAGCACCCATCCAATGCAAGCACTCACTTAGAGAAAGCATGGCTCAAACAATCTCCATATGCCTTCTCTTGAAACTCAGGACTTCATTAGTGACAAGGATGAGAGGCACCGTATCACAAACATGATGGAGACAACATCGTGTCTAAGGCAAGAAGGACTTCATTATTTTATCTCCTCTATGTTTTATAAATATAGCCTACCTCCACTTGTTTACGGCAACCTATTGACATTATCATAGCTAAAATTCTGTTCAATTCACTCTCCAAACTCTTTTATTGTCGAAGTGCCTAAGTGTTTCTTACCGTCGCATCTTCCTACCGACAACCAAACATTCCAAAGCTTATAGCACGATAAGTTCAACTAATCCATTGGTTTGTTTTGTTGACGCAAAGTCTCTGCTAGATTTTAACGTCAACATAATTCTTACTTCATTTACTTATAAGTAAATTCTAATGCTTTGTAAAACATGCTGTCAAACTTCCGAAATAAGTTAAAAGGAAATAAGTCTAACATGTGGCAGTTCATACCGCGAAGAACGGGTTTGGGAAACAAAGCAACAAAACGGTGAAATGCAAACAGTAATTCTTATCATAATCAAACGACAATATTGATGGATTTGGTTACGATCCCTTCTTCGCCAATAAAATCATTTGGCCCACTCTTCTGTCATATCAGTAGGGTGGACAAAATATTTAGACCAAATCAAACCGAACCAAATTGAGCGGTTCGATTCGATTTTATAAAAAAAAAATTAATGATTTTAATTCTTCGAACAGATTATTATTTAGTTCTGGTTCGGTTTATATATATATCTTTCACTCATTTTCAATTTACACAACGCCACACCAGCACCTTATTTCATCACGTCAGCGGAGGAGACTCTTTTAAAATCGAAAAATGAACTTAGTCAATCACTTAAGAGCCTTTAAATTATTTTTTCTTGTCTGAATTATTTGTGTTCTTCACAAATAAAGGAAAATCTAATAAACATTCATGAAGTATTAAAGGGTTAATAGTTGCCTGTAAAAGTAAAATTTAAAAGTTTCACATAATTCATAATTTATTGTGGGGGTGTGTCGTAAAAAATATTACAATTAATTTAATGAATCATTATTATTACTTGTTAGACATATTGCGTTCTTGGAATGAAAATTGACGTGTATTCAAATTATGACTATATTTTGTTTGTTTGTTTGGAATTTTGTGATCTCGATAATAGATAATTTGAACTTGCCGAATGTTTTTCATTTTTTTATTTTTTTGAAATAAATTACTGACTTATGGATATGATACAAGTGTAAAAATTTTAAAAATAAAACTAGGTTAAATCAAACTAGAACCAAATGGTTGACTCGGGTTTGATTCCATATCTTTAAACAATCCATTTGTTCCACTGTGTAAAAAAAAAAATTATTGATTCGTGATTCCATTCCATTCGATCCGACTCTCTTGAAACACAATAAAGCCAATACAGTGGGACGTTACTACGTTACTGACACTCAATTTCAACACACACTTGGTTTCTTAAAAAACTTCATGCTGGAAAGCCGTTATGTATGGATACAATGAGTGGTCGAATATTTTAAGATCGCCCAAGAATTAATTTTTCATTGATTGCTTTCCTTATAATGGTTGTAATAAAATATCTCATAAATCTCTAAAAACTTTCACATTTTCTAGTATTTGCTTCCCAGTTTTTGTGGGGGGCAGATGTTTTTTTCTTTATCTAAAGCTTGTCTTATTGCAAAAACTTTCAGGTCATGTAATTCTTGAATATCAGTCCATTTTTAATCAAGATTCTGCAACTGATGTCCTAGAGATGAAATTTTAGGGGCTCCATTCTTCATTTTCTTGATCTGTTGAAGCATAATTCTACTACTTTATTCTCTGCAATGCTTTCTTTTTTCTAGAGGTTGCCTTATTGCAGAGAGTTTGGGGTCATGTGATTCTTGAATATACTGTCCTTGTTAATCAAGATTTTATCCGTCTTTTCTTGAAATGGAAATTTAAGGGCACCAAGCTTCATTTTTCTTCAGTTTTTCCTGGTGAACCAGAGTCTTAGAGATGGGTATAGTGAGTACAATTTTGGGTGTTTTCGGGTTCGGATTTGGGGCCTCAATTGGGCTTGTGATTGGGTATTTCATATTTATCTACTCCCAACCAACTGATGTCAAGGTCAGTCTTCTTTTTCGTGCATCCTTGTTTACATGATTCTATATATTATGTTACATTTGATCTTTCCAAGATTATCTTTGTCTGAAGTTCTTTCTTTTTATTTGCTACTTGTTTTTTATTTGTTATTTGATAGTACAGAGGAGTTTGATAATATGGGAATTGCTGATGGTTAACAATTTTAGGCTGCATCATTCATTTCTATATATTAAGTCTATAGGGAGTCTGAAATTTCTACACTTCTTTTGAGAAACTATAGTCAACCCCAAGTACACTTTCCTCCAAATTGAGACCTATATCGCCCAAAAGGGACTCTCAAAAAGAAAAAGAAACTCCAAACTTCAGTTCAATTGGAGGAGCAATGGAGGAGAAGAACTATTCATTGTTTTACACGTGCTTGAACTTTTAAAACTATCAACCCTAAAATGTGTTGTTTGCTGGTATGAAATCCAAGTCGATCGAATTGGGAGCTCCTTGTGACTTAGTCAAAGAAGCCTGCCTGTCGAGAGATTCAGACAGGTCAGCTCAGCAACTTGGTCCAATGCCCAAATGATGGAGGTCGGAGTCGGACTACAAGAGACGTCATATAGAAACATTATCATGACGTATGAAAGAGCAAGTGCTCTCCCATGAAAGCAGGACCATCCAAATCAACCAATCAAGAGCATGACAAGATGGCTTAGGACACATGCCTAAGACCTAAGTGTCATCATAACTCCTTCGCAGCCGACCTCACTAACCAATCAAATTGCATCAAACAGACATTGGCACACAATCCTAGATTGAAACAATGTAGCTTGACATGACTAGACAGCTAGTTTTAACCCACTCGCCTATACAAAGGGACGAGGGGTAAATAAACAGTAGGGCCCGAATTGAAATTTTCTTTGTACAACTGTAAAATTCCAGCATTATAACACTTTCATTTAGTTCAATTCCATGAAAGTAGTATCGCAACAGTTTTTGACATCAATACAGCGTTTTTTTGCTTTTGCCAGTACTCTTGGTTTACACGTTTTGGTGCACAGAGATTGAAGTAAACAAATCAATGTTCTAGCAGACAATATTAATTTACGAAATGATTCAATATAAACTCATTTTCTCAGTCGACCTTTTACTCTGGAGAATCACAGTAACGGATTATGATGAAGATTCCTCTACGGTTCTGTTGAGCACTCAAATTTCTGAATGTTTGCAGAATATATGCTGGTGGAATATAATATTTAGTAAAGTAACCTGTTGTAAAAATTCTTGCACCTAATTTTATCTGTATTTAGTCTCATAGTTGTAGATATTATTATCTATCCAATTCATATGAACTGATAGACTTGAAACTTTCCTCCAAATCCTCCTCATTAAATACAGTCTCTACTTTGAGCTGATAAAAGTTGTGATGAGTTTAATGATATCCATGAAAATTCCACCATTCCAAATATATATATGTGTGTGTGTGTGTGTGGGAAAGAAAGGCAGAAATCTATCTGCCCCTCTATTATTGAAGAAAATATGTAGATGAGTTTATTTTCATTCACTGAAATGTGCTCTATTTAGGATCCTGATGTCTGTTCTTTAGTTGAGCAAGATTCTAAGTCTCCAACGGCTGCTCCCAGAGATACCCCTTTGGATAAAAAATCCAGATTATGATCGGGTAAATTATCCTTTTACTCTACTCTATTGCATAATTTTTACAGGATAATTATTCTTGGTCTAATTTTTTTTCTAATACAGATTGATTGGCTAAACAAATTCATTGAACTTATGTGGCCATATTTGGATAAGGTTTGTTTGCTTGCATGCTTTTGATGTAACTCTTTCATTTTTGAATTCAATACTAACAACTAAAGGTCCTCAGGCAATTTGCAAGGTGGCAAAGAAAATAGCAGAGCCAATCATAGCCGAGCAAATTCCAAAATACAAAATTGACTCAGTGGAATTTGAAACACTAACTTTGGGCTGTCTACTGCCTACTTTTCAAGGTTTAGCAGCTCATTCTCGACCCTAGTTTCTAGAGAACTATTTAAATTTAGAAGTTCTAATATTTTTGCAATGCATTTATTTGAAGGAAATAATTCACTTTCATTTCCTCGGAAGTGTAACAAGAACTTTTATTCATAGAACTTGCTGGCACATAGTGGATGTGTTTGTTATGTGACACCATTTAATCCACCTTACAAAACATGTCAAAAGTAACATAGTAATTGTGGTTGTTAAGGCGGTGTCTATTGTCGACTTTTTGTGTATGTATGATATTTGTGTTGTCCTACATTGCAAGTTCTCTTCATTATTGGTAAGCAAGAAAAACTTTCTTACTTTTCGTGTTTACTATTTTTCCCTTCCCTTTTTTTTCCCTGTTTTAGTTGCCTTTGGCCTTTACTTCCTCAAACTATGATTTCCCATCATAAAGCTGCCATGTAATTAACTTCCTGCACAGCAGCGACTTCAATCAATCTTCTTGGCCCCTGACTAATAAATGATAGAAAAGAGAAAATGTTATTTGCTTTATCAAATAGATTGGTACCTAAAGAATTAAGCTTCTTGCTTCATTTAGTTTCTTTCTGCCCTTTTGTCTGCGGCATTTGCTTTCCCTATAATTCAACATGGTATCATTTTATTAAACTGACATATCATTCCAGGAATGAAAGTTTATTCCACAGAAGAGAAGGAGTTGATAATGGAACCAGTTTTGAAGTGGGCCGGTAATCCTAACATCATTGTGGTTGTGAAGGCATTTGGTCTAAAAGCCAGTGTCCAGGTATTGGTTCTATCAATTATGATGGAAGAACGAATTACTAGTTGGATAGTTGGATCAACGTATAGTTGTTACTTCATATTTGGAAACCTCTCTCCCTCTCTCTCATTCTCTTGTGCCACAATCTGTTTAAAGCATTGTTGCAGCTGAACAATTCATTTAGTAATTTTTTTGGTGTATTTCAGGTGCTCGACTTGCAAGTTTTTGCTTCTCCACGTATCACATTAAAGCCACTGGTTCCCAGCATTCCTTGTTTCGCAAATATATTTGTTTCTCTTATGGAAAAGGTGCATGTTGACAGACTCATATCTAGTTGATAATATAAAGGAAAAATAGGAATGTATTTTAGCAGGGTTTGGAGAAAATTTGAATTCGTTCTTCTCTTCTACTCTACTCATTTTTGCTGTTGTCCATTTATACACGCAAATTATCAAAAAGATAATATTCTTTTGTTCTACTATTTGCAGGACTAAAGCATATTTAAATGCCATGCATCATACATTTGTAGGTCTGACAATCATTTTGTGTCTAAATCTTGCTTTGCAGCCTCATGTTGACTTTGGACTGAAGCTGCTAGGGGCAGATGCTATGTCAATTCCTGGGCTGTACAGATTTGTTCAGGTGATACTCTATGTTTGTCCTCCTATGAATTTTAAATTCCTCAGAATTTCATTTGTTTCTCTGGTTTAGAGGTTGCATCCAAAAGGATGTTTAATGAAGTAATTTTGAGAAAACAATTTTTGACCAAAAGTTGGACAAAGACCAGGTGGCTTAAGGATTAATTTTGAGAATGAAAGCTTATGGCAATATATGATTTTTAATCCTTGTGAGTGTTTGTGCTTCTTCAGGAACTTATAAAAGATCAGGTTGCAAATATGTGTCTATGGCCTAAAAGACTTGAGGTTCAGATAATGGATCCCTCAAAGTAAGTTCAAGTGTTTTCCCAGCATTTTACTGGCTCTAAATTTAATTAAATATGACATGGTCATTCGACAGAGCAATGAAGAGAGCAGTCGGGATTCTTCATGTGAAGGTTCTTAGGGCAATGAAACTTAAGAAAAAAGATCTTTTGGGGGCTTCAGACCCTTACGTGAAGCTAAAATTTTCTGAAGACAAACTTTCATCGAAGAAAACAACAGTGAAACACAAAAACTTGAACCCCGAATGGAATGAGAAATTTACTTTTGTTGTTAAGGACACAGAATCACAAGTTTTAGTGCTTTCTGTGTATGACTGGGAACAGGTATCCTTCTTTCTTAGTTATCATTATGGAACAAATCAAGATATGCATATGAAATTGAATATGGCATCTTGCTTCCTTGTCTATACTGCTTTCTTTGACTATCAAAACATGTTTTGGATGAATAACTTCCAATAAGTTACTTATATTGAATTTTGATCATGCTTATTTACTTATAAGTAAACATTTTAAATGAAGTTAAACACGCTTTAACACACGACTTCCATTATTTTTCCCCAATTTCCTCATTTTTTCCTTTTTGTTTAGGTTGGATCACATGACAAGATGGGCTTGAACGTTATCCCATTAAAAGAGCTTGCTCCGGAAGAGCCAAAAGTTTTGACTCTTGATCTTCTTAAAAACCTAAACCCAGAGGATGTTCAAAATGAAAAGTCACGAGGGCAACTAGTAGTTGAAGTCAATTACAAACCTTTCAAAGATAATGAGACACCGGATGATATTGAAGATTCGAACTCAGTGCAGAAGGCCCCAGAAGGAGTGCCTGAAGGCGGTGGCTTGCTCGTTGTTATAGTCCATGAAGCTCAAGATCTAGAAGGGAAGCACCACACAAATCCATCTGTCCGTCTACTTTTCAGAGGGGAGGAGAGAAAAACTAAGGTTACTTTTGACGAAGTATTACATTTATGTCTTTAAGGAGCTTTTGGGAAATAAACTGTGAATCGGATAAACTTCATTGCAACCTTAGCATTAACTGCCGTTAGCAACGAAATGAGCTTTTGCCCCTTTATAAACAACAAAATGGCTTGTTTATGCCAGGGGATATCATTGCGTAGAATTAGAGAATACAATAGCAAAAGACTTCATTTTCTCGCTTAATACTGTCCAAACACACCTTTTGAGCCAAAAACATCAGTGAGTTTCCTAATCCCATAATGACATGGTTACTACAAGGTAGAAAAGAAAACTAGACAATATAATAAGCAAGATTTAACTTTACCAAACATACCATAAAATTATGCCAAGTATCAGTAGCTTTATAGAAAATGGAGCCTGTGTAATGTTCTACTTATGTTGATATGAGTTAATGGTTTGAGGTTTTGTTTCCTGTTACTAGGTTTTGAAACATTGAAATTCTTAAAATATAAGTTAATTTATGGGTTTGGTAATTTGTAGTCAGTGAAGAAAAACAGAGATCCGAGATGGGATGAGGAGTTTCAGTTTATGCTGGAGGAGCCACCCACAAATGAAAGGATTCATGTTGAAGTAATTAGTGTTTCATCAAGAATGGGTCTACTGCGCCATAAGGTACTTATAGCCCTCGTCAATTTTCATCCTTATCACTCCTGCATGGATATAGATTTGTTTGGTGGGAAAAACACTAGTTGTCACTAAAATTTCTAGTGAATCTCATCTTGGTCACTCGCATTCAATTTGTTCCAAGATCACTAAACTTGAACTTTTTTTACAATTGGGTCACTCACTTCAAAGTTCATTATAATTTGATTATTTCGTTTATGTTTTTTAGTTCGAATAATGGAAAAGCTAAGCTACTTGGCAAAAAGTAGGTTGCGACATCACCCTTTTCGTTAGCTATACTAACGGATCTAGATGGAGTGAACCTAAATCTAACAAAGTTTAAGTTCATCGAGCAACAATAAGTTTTCCTAAAAGATCAGTAACCGTGTCTTTAACCCTTTGTTTGGCATATCTGAGTGAGGCCCCCCATAAGATCTGTGTCGGCCCTGTCAACATGACATTTCTTTAAAAAATGGAGAGAGAGCGAGAGAGAGAGAGAGAGAGAGAGAAGGAAGGAAGGAAGGAAGAAGGCTCATGTGAGTAGGCTAAAGATGTCTAACCTGACACGGGTGGTTTTTCTAATTACATTCTTTAGTTTTGTTCAAATGCTTGTCCTATCACACCACCATTATACTAACCAATGTTTAAATCTTTTTGACGGTTAGGAAATTCTGGGATACGTGGATATATACCTCACAGATGTTGTCCAAAACAGGCGAATCAACGAGAGATACCACCTGATAGACTCAAATAACGGTCGAATTCAAATAGAAATGCAATGGAGAACTGCATCTTGAGGGCTATTGTGATTTCTCGATGGTGTAAGACAGTAAGCAAACTTGGATAATGTAATTATGGTGATGGTTTTATGCCATTTAGAATCGATTGATGATATTAAATGTACTCTCTAGGCTTTATTTCATAGATCGTGCTTCTTGGCTGGTAATATTATACTCTTACTAAAGCAACTACGTACAAATCTCGTTCAAAAATCAAAAGTTTAAATTGTTAGATATGAAACAAATTAATTTATTTATGTTTGTATCTTGGATGTGGTCAACACTTGGATCCTGGATTTATTGTATTTACACGATCAATTTAAATAAAAGGTGCCAATGCAGATCAAACTCGAGATCTTTTATATATTCTAATATCATATATGATCCAAAATTGTATTGTAGACAGATTAATTACCAATTCTTGAAAAAAAAATACCTTTGATCTTTTGCTTGTCATCCACATAAGATGAAATATGTGAATGTGATTAATCCATTGGTAAAAATAACTAGTGTTTTTAAAGATAAAAAGTTATGTAATATGGTACAGTAGCTAACAAAATATTTTGATTTCAAGTCCCGTTATTGTCCATTTATGAAAATTGTTAACGAGTTAATCTAAAAAGGTAAAATTTACTTGTACATGAGGAAGTGTATTGGAGATAATCTGTTCCTAAACATGGTTTTGTCAGTAAAAAATCAAATGGATTCTTTTAGAGCACCATAATACTTACATATGCCAGTTCTAGTGTGAACGATTGGATGTTGCGTCACATACTTTGATTTGCATAGATATTCTTACTAAGTTTACAACCTCATCGTGGACGAAGAGTCAAACAGAACTAAAAATAATATGTGATATTCTTAGCTAAAACAGGGCAATACACTAGAATTTGACCTTTGATTTTCACCACAGATATAAGCATTCAATATCAATTACCCAAATGAAAATTTGTTAACCCTCTTTATTCTTCACGTCACTCTCTTGGATTCTAATTTGGCAGCAAAGTTCCAACTTTAATTTGGAATATGAATCTGTCCTCTCTCGTAGTGGATAACATTTGAGGTTGGGAATAGATTCTGCCTTATTGCCACAATTTCGAAGGCATTCGAATTCTCATTAATAATCTACTCCAAAGGGTAATATTATGCCTTATAATGCAACGAGTTATTGGTTGTTCAAAACAGAATGTAACATAGTAATAGTATCGAACAAATACTAAGCTAGAATGTGTTTGAAAAATTGTTTTTAAGATTATAAAATGATCGATCATCATCTTTATCTATTGTAATGCCCATGAAAATCAACCTTTATCAAACAGTTGAAAGACCCTCCTCCGACTCTGGTTTAGCAGCAAGTGAAAAGTCTACTTTCTTTCTTCTACAAAGCATTGGAAATGATGGGCCCACTTAGCACTGGTCCAAGAAACAGCATTCTTTGCAAAACTTTAGATTACAAGTACACACTGAATATATAGCATAAACCCTGCAAATAGTATCAAATTTCAATTTTCAACCAAGAAAAAGATGAAAATGACTCCATTTAATCTTCTGCATAACATATTCCTCTTTTTTACCTTGTTTTCAATAATCATCCATGCATACACAGATCTAGAAACTCTGTTGCACCTCAAATCCGCCATTGTTGGACCTTCAGGCTCCGGCCTTCAGGACTGGGCCGCCATGCAGCCGTCGTCTCCGTCTGCTCATTGCTCGTTTTCCGGCGTTACATGCAACGAGGACTTGCGCGTGATTTCACTTAACATCGTTAATGTCCCGCTCCTGGGGACTCTCCCGCCGGAGATTGGGCTTTTGGACAAGCTTGTCAATCTTAGCCTTGTCGCCACCAACCTCACTGGCCCACTTCCGGGGGAGATGGCGAATTTGATGTCCTTAAGGTTGGTAAATCTTAGTGCAAATTTGTTCAATGGGACATTTCCAGGAGAAATTGTGCTCACCATGCATGAACTGGAAGCGTTTGATATTTATAACAATAATTTCTCCGGTGAAATTCCCGTGGAGTTTGTGAAGTTGAAGAAACTCAAAATACTTACACTCGGAGGGAATTATTTTTCTGGCGAAATCCCGATAGCTTACTCGGAGTTTGAAAGCTTGACAAAATTGGGTTTACAGGGAAACTCGTTAACAGGAAAAATTCCAGCCAGCTTAGCTAAGATTCCAAATCTCCAAGAACTTCGTCTTGGATATTTTAACTTGTATGACGGTGGGATTCCACCTGAATTAAGCTCGGCGAGCTCCCTCCGATTGCTTGATCTTGCAAGTTGCAATCTTTCCGGCCAAATTCCGGCGGGTCTTGGGAATCTTAAGCATTTGCACTCATTATTTCTTCAAATAAACAAGCTTACGGGGCGGATTCCATCTGAGCTGTCGGGTTTGATCAGTTTGATGTCATTAGACCTGTCCATTAACAATCTCACCGGAGAGATACCGGAGAGTTTTGCTGAATTGAAGAATTTGACATTGATCAATTTGTTTCAAAACAAATTTCGAGGTCCCATTCCGGCATTCATTGGGGACCTACCGAATCTTGAAGTTTTTCAAATATGGATCAATAATTTCACTCTTAAATTGCCAGAAAATCTTGGCCGGAATGGGAGGCTGTTGCTGCTCGATGTCACGAATAACCACCTTACCGGTACTATACCGAAGGACTTATGTAAAGGAAAAAAGTTGAAAACTTTGATATTGATGGAGAACTATTTTTACGGCCCGATTCCTGATGAATTTGGCGAATGCAAGTCATTAAATCGGATTAGAATAAAGAAGAACTACTTGAACGGAACAATTCCATCGGGTTTTTTCAGTTTGCCGGCGTTGGATATGCTTGAGGTGGATGATAATTTCTTCTCCGGGGAGCTTCCAGCAGAAATTTCAGCAAATATTCTTGGAAGTCTAACACTTTCTAATAATTGGATAACCGGAAAAATTCCTCCGGCCATTGGCAATTTGATGAATTTAGAGATCTTATCTCTAGACACGAATAGATTTTCCGGTGAAATTCCGGTTGAAATCTTTAATCTGAAGAAACTTTCCAAGTTAAACTTCAGTAGTAACAACTTGACAGGTGAAATTCCAGGTTCAATCGTTCATTGTACCCACCTGACTTTTATTGATTTAAGTCGAAATGATTTAGACGGTGCCATTCCAAAGGAAATTTCCACGCTGCAGAACTTGAATGCACTGAATGTGTCGAGAAATAGACTGGATGGAGAAATTCCAGGTGATATCGGGTTGATGAAAAGTTTAACACTGGTAGATCTTTCTTACAACAATTTTTCAGGCAGAAAACCGACCTCCGGGCTGTTAAAAGACCTCGATGATCGTTTTTTCGCTGGAAATCCTAACCTCTGTTCTCCTCGAAGTATGTCTTGTCCCTCGGCCTCAACTCCATTGCAGAGATCTCGAGAAAGCCATTCAAGAACGTCAAAAATTGTAGTAACGCTAGTCATATTGATTCCAGCTTTATTACTGTTGGTTGTTGCTTGGATAACGATTAGAAGGAGGCGGCTCGAAAAATCAATGACTTGGAAACTTACGGCATTCCAGAAGCTCGATTTCAAAGCAGAAGACGTGTTGGAATGCTTGAAAGAAGATAACATTATTGGCAAAGGAGGCGCTGGAATTGTCTACAGAGGATCAATGCCTAACAGCATTGATGTCGCGATAAAAAGATTACCAATCGGTCGAGGCAATGATCGTGGCTTCGCGGCTGAAATTCAGACATTAGGACGAATCAGACACCGGAACATTGTGAGACTTCTTGGGTACGTGTCAAACAAGGACACAAATTTATTGTTGTACGAATATATGTCCCATGGAAGTTTAGGGGACACGTTGCACTGTACAAAAGGGGTTAGTTTGCAATGGGAATCAAGATACAGGATTGCAATTGAGGCTGCTAAGGGATTGTGCTACTTGCACCATGATTGCTCTCCTTCGATTATTCACCGGGACGTTAAGTCGAATAACATTTTGCTCGACTCTGGCTACGAGGCTCACGTGGCTGATTTTGGGCTCGCCAAGTTTTTGAACGATGAGGGTGGCTCCGAATGCATGTCCTCCATTGCTGGCTCCTATGGCTATATTGCACCAGGTGACACTATTCTCTCTACTAACTTTAGATAACGATATTTCAAACGACAGTATAAAGTATGTACCCTTTTCTCTTCATTTTTGACATATAATTCGACTTTGGTCCATTCAATTTATCTTGAAGAAAAGTCATTAATTAGATTTCAAATCATTTCATGGTGATAAATGATATGCTCTCAGTTTTTTTCCCCAATTAGTACATATTAAATTCTTTCATTGGTTATTGAATTAAGATTAATTTTTGTTTCTCAATTTCAACTGGATATTGATTTTGTCTTTAACAAGACCTGTATTTTTGTTTGAATTGCAACAGAGTATGCCTACACTCTGAGAATTGATCAAAAGAGTGATGTTTACAGCTTTGGAGTGGTCCTGTTAGAGCTGATCACCGGTCGAAAGCCAGTGGGTGAGTTTGGTGAAGGTGTAGACATTGTACAATGGGTACGACTAACGATATCAGAGATCAACCAACAGTCAAACACTTCATCAGTACTTGCAGTAATTGACTCCAGGCTCACTGGATACCCACTAACTGGTGTCATATACATGTTCAAGATTGCAATGTTGTGTGTTGAGGATGAAAGTTCGTCTAGGCCAACTATGAGAGAAGTTGTTCATATGCTTACAAATCCTCCACCGTCTACACCACACCTCCTTGGACTTTGAAGTGTCATTCTCTAGAGAAAAATGATGCTAGTTTTTACTTTTTAGGCTCTAACAATGGAACAAACGAACTTGTTTCAGTTGCTTTCAGCAATTGCTTCAAACACAGTATTGAAAGTAGTGCTCTAGGTAAACGAGGACCGATATGTACACTTTGCGGTCGTTTCTCATGGATTTTTACAACTTTTTGTGGAAACATGGAAATTTGTATATGGAAGTGTATCCTCCTCTTGGTGTAGCTTTTAGGATGTTAGTAGTGTTTGTTTCTGTATGCTATTTTGTAATGCAATTAAGTTGGGTATGTTTTGATACAAGTTTATTTTCAAAATTTGACAGATTATTGTTGATTTTAAATAGTTTTAACGTATGATTTAAACTAACTAAAAAAATTATTACATGTTGTATTTATAGTTGTCGCTGGAAGTTTAATATAAGGATTAATTTTACAAATTAAATCTAAATTTTTTATATGTATCACTAAAACCCCAAATTTTTAAAATTTTATTTTCCACCCACTACGTCTTCTTTTTCAAAAATCCAATTGAGACTCCACCCAAATTAAAATTGAAAGGGGGTAAAATGGTACCTTTAAAATCCAATAAAGACTGTTTCTTGTACCTCACTTTTCTCTATATTTTTTGGACCATCGACGTTTTTTCATGGCATATTCTGTGTTGTTGCAGAGATTTTATTGGACTTTCTTTGTTCGCTATGTGGGTTTTGTTTTCTTTGATGGGATTTTACCTTTCACGAATAATTTTTTTTATTTTTGTTATTTAATGGGGGCATGGAGATCCGGATCGATCATTTTGGACAGAAGAACCATTATTCATCGGTCTTTTCTAGAACCCTTTCCGCATCAAAGCTTTGTAAATTGATTCAAATGCCCTTAAGTCTGTTTGTTGATAAGAAACCTTACAAGGTATTGAACCATTTTTAATGATATCTATCGTGTTTATTTTGTTTAAACCACTTTTCGTTGACTAGTGATGATGGGATTTGTTGGGGTTTTCAATTTTGTCTTATTTATTTCTTATTTTTCATTCATAAAAATGAAAAATGTGACCGTTATCTATTATATTATGCCATCAATTTTAAATTTTATCTCTTATATGAAGTCCAATAACGATTGTATTTTTCATTCTCGAACCCTTTTGTAGAATTAGATGGATAAATTTCTAATAATGCAGTAATGGATGGAGCAGCTTGAGGCAGAGCTGCAACAGATTAGAGAAAAATCTGGTTCAATTCATCCAGTAAAAATGGATTTTGACTGGAATTAGAAGTTTCAAATGGACTAGATTGTGACTTAAATGGAAGGAAAAGACGTCGGTGGAAGTTTTGGATGGAAAAGAAGGTGGTGAAAGAACAGCAACAGCGGAGTGGAGCAAGATTGGGTTGACAACCTTGGTGGTTTTGGTGGATAAGGAGGAGTCGGTGGTGAGGTGATTCAAGGGTGGTGCTTTTCCGACAACGATGGGATGGGGGTGGAAGGAAAGGGAATGGGGTAGGGGTAGGGGTAGGGATAGGGGTTTGAAGGAGATAACCTTTTTTTTTTCTCCCCTAATTTTTTTGGTTTTCTTGTTTATTTATTTAATGTGATTATTTTAAAGTTATTGTTGACCCCAAAAAATGAACCCAACAGATCTCGGTACCGGACTCGCGACACGTGTACTGACTCCGCAGATATTTAACCGAAGACAAATGGCGAGTCGGGATATCATCGGATGAATGTCGCGTCATACGAATAAGAACTTGTCAATGATATTTGAAAGATGTACAAAAATATCAAAACTTGATCATAAATGGAAGAACGAGATGTAAATATTCTTCAAACAATATATATATTTCTTATGGTTGAGAGAGTTCAAACCGTAACTTTTTCAATCTTCAGTCTCTCCTTTTCTTTAAATTTACAAGACTTGCCATTTATAGCTAGAAGATTTGAGGAATCTACCATTGGATCATATCCACGTGGCATCATCTATCCGGACTTAGACATCACATCGCCG
>CAIGRB010065849.1:0-18968 GCA_903798255.1 Fraxinus quadrangulata
TTAGACTTATTCCACTTTTTATTTATTGTATTTTTTAAGTATGGCCATTTGACCTACAAACATTGAGAATGAGCTTTTTTTTCAACTATATTGTTTGACCATGCTTTTTAACAAAGAGTCCCATTTTTTATTGATTAAGAATTCCAAGTTGCTTTTATGCAATAAGGAATTTTATTCGTATTTTTCTCATCGAGCCTTCTTGTTGCCTTTAAATGCTGGCTTGTTATGTTCTTCAAGAATCTTGAGTTTGTGTGCCTGGAAAAGTATTGGATATGGCTTATGCAGCTCTACTTTCACTTACTCAAACACTAGAACAGATCATGGTTTCTCTACCTGAAGAGAAACAGATCAAATCACTTCATGAAAAGTTTAGCTTCTTGCTATCATTTCTGGAAGATTCTTCACACAAAAATACTGAATCAGTTGCATGTTTGGAAGTAAGAATCAGAGATGCAACATGTGCAGCAGAAGATATAATTGAATTTCATGTGACGAAACAGATTCTCTTAGAATCTGCATCTCAAGGAGTTGTCATCTCAGAATCTGCACTCCAAATTACGAAGCCGGCGTTCGATTTTAAGGAGAAATATGAAGGCTTACAAAAGGTAATAAAAGAGATTGATTCCATTTCGGTTGAGGTGGAGAAGATGAAGGACATGAATGACGTAGAAGGTTCATCAAAATCCAGTTCCAGTGCTATAGTTGGATTTGATGATGACTTGATGCAAATTAAGCATCCGTTCAGTGAACCACCTTCAAAACTCAAAAGCACCTCAATTGTTGGTAAGACTAAACTGACCAAACTCAAAATCAAACATATTTCTTTGTTAAAATTCATCACTTTTTCACTTCATTACTTACGCAATTAACTGTTATTAGTTACTTGTTATTTATATATGATCTTGCTTGAATTAATTTATTTATATCTCCATACTTGTCTATCTGCCTTGTTTATTCTTAAAGGTTGAAATAATGAAAACTGGGATTTTTATGCCCATAATCTCCAAAAGAACAAATTAAAGGTTGGTTGGTTCATCTACAATTTGCTTTTGGCATAGAAGAAAGTTTAGATTGTCAATATCATGTTACAGCCAAGAATAAAATGAATTTCAGTATCATTTAAATCTTGAAAGAAAATAGATAAAAGAAGTTGAATGGCAAGTACAAGTTAGATGCAAGTTTAGTTAAAACGTTACCTGGAAGAAATGTTAATTTTCTTGATCTTTTAAAAAGAATATGCAAATAATTAAGAAACCAAATTTTTTTAAAGGCCATTCATCAAGATCTTTTACACAATCTTGTCATTCTTGATTCTACTTCAGAAGAGGTGGTGAAGTCTAAGAACCGAGATGACGTTCGAGATCCGCAACCAAGGAACTCATTGCGTGCTACTTCATCAAAATCTGCTTCCACTAACAAGAGTGCTATGGTGGGATTTGAAGATCAGTTGCTTCAAATTAAGGAACGACTTGTTGGGCAATCCTCTAGTTTGAAAATCATTTCAATTGCTGGGGTGGGAGGCATTGGCAAGACAACACTTGCTAGAAATATTTACAATGATTCTTATATTGAGCATCACTTCCACATTCTGGCCTGGACAACTCTATCTCGGGAATATCATGTGCGAGCACTGCTTAAAGATCTTCTAGAATCCATGGGAGACCTCACTGATGAAATGAATCTAAAGGAAACGGATGAATTAAAAACCCTAGTATATCAACGTTTGAAGGGCAATAGATATCTCATTGTTATGGATGATGTGTGGGAAGACAAAATCTTAGATGAAGTTAGAAGGATATTCCCGGATGATTATAATGGAAGTCGGATAATTTTGACTACTCAACTATCCAGTGTCGCTGTTTATGCCGACTCTTCTAGCCCTATTCACCATCTGACTTTTCTAAGTCCCAAACAAAGCTGGAATCTCCTGTGCCAGAAGGCGTTTGGGAAAGAATGGTGTCCTCCTGAACTCGAGGAAATTGGAAGGAGGATTGCAGAAAAATGCAAAGGACTTCCACTTGCACTTGCAGTTATTGGTGGTGTCCTCTACAAAGCGGAGAAGACACGAGCCAATTGGGAGTATGTTGCAGAAAATTTAAAATCTGCATTAACTGGAAATTATAATGATTTCATGGAGATAATGTCTTGGAGTTACAACCACTTGCCTCATCGTCTTAGAGCATGCTTCCTTTATATGGCAGTTTTCCCTGAAAATTATGTGATCAATGTCTCCCATCTCATCAGGTTATGGGTTGCCGAGGGATTTTTAAAGCCAAATACAACTAAAAGTTTGGAAGAAGTGGCAGAGGAGTATTTGGAAGAACTTATAGATAGAAATCTGATTATGGTTCGTGACAGGATTTACACTGGTGAAATCAAAACCTACAGCATCCATGATATCATGAGGGAACTATGCATGAGGAAAGCTCAGGAGGAAAAGTTTCTTTTTATCGCCAATCAAGAAATTAAGATTCCTTCGGAAGTCAGGAAAACTCACCGTCACCTAAGTATTCATGGGAGAAGGCGGGATGACATTTCAAACAGATCTTACTCAACATTCCGTTCACTTCTGTACTTCTCAGAGAGTCAATTTTCATATATAAGTTTTCAACTGCTCAGGGTGTTGGAAGCAGGCAACATAAATTTTCTTGAGTTTCCAATTGAAATAGTAAGTCTTGTTAATTTAAGGTATATTGCTTTGTCCTACAGTGGGAAATTCAAGATTCCTGCCGTAATAACTAACCTTTGCAATCTTCAGACCTTGATTGTTTTTCCAACATCAATGGGTGAAATATTGTTCTTACCAAAGGAACTCTTGAAGATGCCACGGTTAAGGCATCTCTTGTTCGATAAAGGTGTCTTGCTTTGTTCTCCTGGTCCACAAAATGCAAACCTACAAACACTTTCTGGTGTAATGGATTTCAGATTTACTCAGGAGGCCATTCAAATAATTCCGAACCTGAAGACATTGGGAATTTCTTACCGTTGTGAGACTCAAGAGGAGTTGTCATTCTATTGTCTTGATAATTTAGTCCATTTGTATCAACTTGAAAATTTTAAGTGTGTCATTTCCAGCTCTCGGAAAAATGTTCCTCTCCCTCAGAACCTTACTTTCCCACCGAATCTGAAGAAGTTAAGTTTGGGTGGTTGCACAGTTTCTTGGGATAATATGTTGCTTGTTGGTTCTCTTCCCAATCTCGAAGTTCTCAGCCTAAAAGAAGTTGCCTTCGAAAGCACTGCATGGAAAACAAAAGAAGGGGAATTTTCTCGATTAAAATTCCTGCTTCTAGAATGGAATTTTTTTGAATTCTGGGAAGCCGAGGAAGCACATTTTCCAAGTCTTCAGTACCTATGCCTTAGGCACTGCCCGAAGTTAAATTGCATCCCTTCTGGAATTGGAGAAATTCCGACTCTTCAGCTAATCCTCTTGTATGAATGTTCGTTATCTGCTGTGACTTCCGCAAATTCAATACTAGAGGAACAGCAAGAATTGGGGAACGATGACCTTGAAGTTCATGTCTATTCCTGTTTAAATGGATATAAGGCTTCCCATGGCATCTCCAATCGTAAGGTAAAAAATTTACCCTTGGCATAAAGTACCTGTTGGAAAATAATTTCATTGTACGTTTGCGACTAGAGCGAGGACACGTTTTTATTAACTTTAGTCTTTCAACACACTCACATGCATGCCAATATATATGTTCGCTAAAAGCTCCGATAGGTGAACTCGAACTCTAGTCTTTGTCTACTCTAATACTATATTATCAAGTTGAAAATAATATATTTAGTAAAATTTAATAAAAGTTGATGAAATGTGCAATTAAAAAATTGTGGGATCCATAAAATATGTGGTTAAAAGTTGTCAACTTTAACTTAGATTAAAATCTGAATTTTATCAAATAGGTGCTAATAGAGAGAAGCATAATTTCAATCGAAGTCGACAAAGTCCTAATCCATTCATTCATTAAAATTATTCAAGACATTTGATTAAAAAGAGAATCTAGTCTGCATGTGAGGGATCAAATGAAGTTGAACTATAATTATATTTTAGACTTTAAAATTTTTTGGAACCAGTTTTGCACATGAAATGACGAGTGAAAGACAAGTTTAATCAGCTAATTAAGTTTAGTGAAAGTCTTTTTCTCCTTTCCATGTATTTTTGCAGATATATACAGCTCACAAGAAACAGATCAGGTCCTTTAAACTGCGGTAAGTTTTGTGTGTCGTTAATTTAAACTTATATGGCATTCGTAGATTGTCTAGAAAACGTTAAACTTTTGGTTTGCTGCTGATTATGCTACTCTTAATTGTTGAAACAACATATATTGAAGCACCTAACATATCTACTTAGCTATTGCAGAGATGGTACATAGATTTCTTTGCCTGGCCTGTTATGAATGCTTGGATATTTAGGAATAATGTAACTTAAGTGTTCAAAATGAGGGAATTCATATCCTCGATCGATAATTATTAATGAAGTTCCAAGTTGGACACTATACTTTTATTTGTCTCAATTAGGTCGTAAACTTTAATTTAGTTTTAAATTTCACCGCCATCACATTTCGTAGTCAAAAGTCCATACGAAAAGAATTTTTTTAATTAGTTGTCATACCACAACTAATTTTTTAAAGTAATCTCTTCATGATCCACTAGAAACGAAAATGATAAAATTAGGTAGGGGCAATGTTTTAAGATTAAAAGATTGAAATGCATATCTTTTTCAATTAAAATTATAATGTTGCGGAGAGGTAAATTAGGATGCCATATTGTAGCGATAAGAAGGAAGATCACGATTGTCAATTAAGTAATTTTTCATCAATTTGGGAGATGGAAGATGACAAAGTGGTGAAATTTGAAACTATTAAAATCCAATGACTGAGTTGAGACTTCATTGAATGTTTAGTGGCCGCAAATGAAATTTACCCGTTGAAATAATGTTTGGTAAAAGAACTTTCTAAAACGTTGGAAGGTGTTATAGGAGTTTCAGAATAAAGTTAAACAGAATATTGTTATCATTTGAAACAAAGTTAAAATACTATGTAAATGTTTTTAGTGTTATAGTTATAATATAATGTAGGTAAAAGAAACTTCCATTTTTGCTCGATTTATAAGAAATATATTGAGCCTTATTTGCAAGTGCGGAAAAGACCTCACGACACCAGTAGTTACCAAATTGTACTTCATTCATTCTTTCTTTTATTTTCTCTTAATGGTCTAACAATAATTTATATGCCTCTATCAGGGAATATATGGATTGGGATGAAGAAGACGACATGTAGAAAAAGCTTATGGTTGAAGACCAAGGTTTCGGGGCTGTACTCTAGTATTTCAATTTCTGCTTGTTGACTCCAACTCAGAATTCAAGATTCATCATTTAACAACTTGATATTAGGTTTTGTATATGCTATAACTTGAAATTTTCAAGTCTTTTCAACTTTGTCTTTATATGTGAAATAATTGCCTTAGTTCATTCTCCCTTCAGAAAAAAATCATGAAATATTACAAACTTATAAGTTTGGGTTATGGTTTAGCTTTCACATTACTTTGCAGTGCTTGCTTTAGTTATCATTTTCACGTTGATATAATTATCTATAAGAGATTTTTAACCTCTGTTTGATATACATTCTTAAAAAAATTCATTCTTTCAAAATCATTTTCAACCACACATTTTTTAATAAAATAATATTACACGCAAATCAATTTTTTATTTTTATTTTTTAACCATATATTTTCCTTCATATCACATCATAAAATACATTTTCTTCTCCATAATTTGCATCAAATGTAATTGCATGTTGGATTGACTGTAGAGTTGCAAGCATCTCATTGGGTATAATGTGTCACATTTATCCCTCACTTTACCAATTGCAGGTGCAAACTACATTACTCGTCAAATGTACTTTAAACATTATTAAGTATATTTCATTTGTTGGACACGTTATTTTACTTTGTAGAGATTGAAACTATCCTTTGAATTCCTTTGTCATTTTATAAGTTTGGGACATGTTACACTTCATAAATTCCAGCATTCTGTCCTCTTTAAAAATTCATTACAGATTTTATACTTTGAATTTCAGCTTTATTCCAATTGAAAAGTGACTCTTTTGAGTTATTTATCATATAGAACTAAAATCATGTTGATTGGAGACATGTAGAATTTATTATAGTATTTTTCAACTGCATCAAACGATAACCTTAAATACAATCTTAGTATCCTTGAAAATATTTTCATGCTTTAAACATAAGTCTTGGGACCCCAAATTTTGACATGTACATATATGAGTTTTATGCTCTCTTAATTTTTGTAAGTTTTATTGATGTTTGCTAGGTTAAAATAATTTTTGCATCTCGTGATTGAAAAAAAATGCAGGCTAAAATTTTCTCTTGTCATTTCTCGAAATTTTTTCTAAGTTTATTCAATTATTTTTTTAATTATATCAAACTCTACTTTCCTTGATTATTTATTTGGAAAGGTTAACGCTAAGAAACTCATTTTTAGTAATGCGTCGGGTTGCTAGATTTCGGAACGCTATAGTTTGGTATAAGAGGAAGTTCTACTTTTCTCGTAGAATCGTTCTAAAACTTGTAACTTTGATGTTATGTTTAAATACTTATTTTCAGTTTATTGCATGAGTAAAAATAATTTGTGAGATTCACCATCCAGAGCTTGAGTACGATATAATTTGTGAGGCCCTTATCTTTCGCTAGGACAAATATGTTGGAAGAGTTAATGTCGAGATACATTGTCGAGTATCTCTAAGATAAATTTTAGGTTGTTGATTTAAAAGATATGGCATGGTGGTGGAAGTAATGAACCATGGAGATATTTAAAATACTTTGGAGATTTCGAAATTGATTTATTTGATGTGTTTAATAACCACAGAATAAAGAAACAAAAATATCTAGTAAATCCCCGTATGCAGCAGGTTCGACTTTGAACGGCCATCGTGGGATGTGTGACTTGAATTTTAATGTCAAACCAATTGGGATGGATTGTCTCATAAGTTTCCTACCTCTAAGATTTGAAATCACTTCGATTGGATGACCATGGAGTTATTTATGTGTATTTTAGTGGAAGACGAGAGTTGAGGGTGTTAAATGTTCTTCAAGTAAATCTGATAATGTATTGCTCAGAGAAATTGTTTTATGCAAAGTAACTACACGAACTATATATATATACACATAGTTGAGTATAAACAGAAATTTATTGATAATTTTGAAATTACAGAATGAAATTTGAAACAAAAATTTAAAAGAGAAAGCTTTAAAAATTACAATAATAATCAAAACTTTCTTGAAGGTGAATATCTCCCACTATTTCACCCTCGCTATAGACTGAAGAAGTTTTCTGAATATATAGCTGAGGAGATGGTCTTGAATAATTGAGAAATCTTGAAAGGTGGATTTGAAGAGCATTTTCTTTTGCTTTTGTCTGCCACTTGAATAATCTTGAATAATTGCCCTTTTCCCGACTTTTGAGAAACTTTAGTAAAGTTACTTTAATAAAGTTTTTTGTCCTTTGTATGTCGGTAGTGCTGACAAAAATAATTTATTTGCTGGCAGGCACACAATTTGAACATGAAATCTTTGGCCTTTTGAGTACGAAATTTTTGAAGTTCATCTAAATAACTGTGGCCATGTAATCATTTAATATTTCTCTTATTTTCTTGATCAATGAGTTCATCAATATCAAACTCATAACAATCATCTTCATTGTCATAAGCACGATCTGATTCTTCGTTTGAATCTTCTGATTTTTTTGATTTTGATTTCTTTGATGTAGCTTCTGCTAAATTGGCAAATTTCTCAAAAATAACTAAAAGTTCTTCTAGAGTTTTACACTGGCTTAGCATAGCTAATAATTTTGATTTTTCGGTAAGGAAATCAGCAGTTTTTTCTTGTTCTTTTTTGGAAGGAAGGCCGATATTCATTTGTTCTTGAATCCATGAATTTGCTGCTTTTGGACAACAATTTGTTTCATGAAATTTTATCCACCATTTAATTTTGAACCATCTAGCAATCTTTTGGACATTGAATTCTCTAAAATTTTGAATAATTTGATAGTTCCAATAGAAAATTCATGAGATTTTGATATTTGTAGCAAATTGAAACAAAACATTTTCTTGAGGCTTTAAAAGGGTTTTTGTCTCTTTTTTAAAATTTTCGAATCCTTGAAGAGTAAGACTAGGTAAAATAGTCTCTTCAAGTCCAAAATACTAGAACCATGTTTGAAACCATTTTGAAAAATTATTTGAAAAAACTTGGTTAAAGAGGATAAATCAAGAATGCGTTACTGGTCTAAAGAAAAAGACATTAGACCATGCATTAATATAATCAAAATAATTGAAACAAGATTCAAATGAAATATCTTTAGATAAATTCGTTTTCTTCTCATTCCATGGGTTGATCCCCCAAGCTTCATACAACCATACCCTTTGAATGAAGATTTTTGAAAAGTCAATATGATCTTTTCTTTGAGAATTTGGTGTGTGAGTAATAATTGTTGATCCAGTTTTGACAAGGATCGTCTCATAGTATTCACGAGATTTTTTGATATGTTTTGGTAAGAAATGGAAATTATGAGGAAAGATGTCATCAAGACATTCATCAAGGCATGAATATCTATGAATCCATGAAGTTTCTATTTCACAAATGGAAAGGTAAACAAGTTTGGTAAAATATGAAAAGGTTTTTTGAGAGGGATTGATCTCTGGTAATTTCCTAGTACCAGTCTGAACGACTTTTTTGAAGTTTGAAGGTTGAGTTTTTTGAGTAGGTTGGGTTGGAATTTTTGAAGCAAGAGTTGTTTTTTGTGAGTTTTGAGAAGAGGATCCATGTGATCCATAAATGTAATCATCAATAGTAAGTAGTGGAATTTGAGGATTTGAGCTTTTCTGTTTGTTCTTTTTCTTTTCGAAAGAGCTCATTCTCTCTTATTTTGTAAAAACTCTCTAGTGAGGAAATCTACAAGAAAGTTTGATGAACCTTGTATATATAGAATTTTGAAATCAAAACATGATAAAATTGCTTGCCATATGGCGAAAATCTGTTTGGAAACAAGGTTTTTTTACGTCTTCTTGTAAAACGTCCTTTGAAACTTTGCAATCAGTTTTTAAAATAAAATTTTTATTGATCAAATCATCTTGAAATTTTGAAATGACAAGAACTATTGCAAGAATCTCCTTTTTAATAATAGAGTAATTCTTTTGAGGACCTGTCCAGACACCTGAGTGGTATTTGACTAATTGTTCATGACTAGTGTTGAAAGGAATCTGCTTTAGAACCCCACCATACCCTATGTCTGACGCATCTGTCTGTACAATAATGGAGGTATTTGGGTCAAGGATAGAGAGGCATGGGATGGTTTTGATAGCCTTTTTGATGGATTGGACAGCATGAGTACACTCATGACTCCATGGGTCAGGCCGCTTTTGTAGTCTTTTGTATAATGGAGCACATAGGATTCTAATGTTTTTGACAAAATCACCAACATAATTGACACATCCAAGAAAATCTTTGAAGACTGTTTTTGTCTAAGATTTCATCAGAAAAATTGTTTGTAAAATCTAGACTTCTTTCAATTGGTGTAATTGTTCCTAAATGAATAGTATGACCTAAAAACCTAATTTTTATTTGACGAAGAACGACTTTCTTAGCTGAAACAGCTAGACCATTATGTTTTGTAATATGAACGAATGTATGCAAATGTTTGAAATGTTGTTCTAAACTTTCAGAGAATATAAGAACATCATCGATGTAAACAATGATAAAATCTGAAAATGAATTGAAAATATCATTCATGATTTTTTTTGAAATTCAGAAGGAGCATTTTTGAGACCGAATGACATAACATTCCATTCGTATTGACCAAAAGGAACATTGAAAGCAGTTTTGTATCTATAAATATCTTTGATTTGAATTTGCCAAAATCCAAATTTTATATCGAATTTTGAGAAAATAATAGCTTTTGATAATCTGTTTAAAAGATCTTTCTTTTGAGGTAATTGATATCTTATCCATTGAAGAGCAAAATTGAGAGGTTTATAATTGATAACTAAAAGAGGAACTCCTCGTTCAATTTCAGCAGAATTATTGACATAAAAAGCTGAACAGCTCCAAGGTGATTTACTTGGCCGAATAAGCTTTTTATGAAGAAGATCTTGGATTTCTTTGGTACAAAAATCTAATAGATCTTTGTTCATTTGAATAAGTCTAGATTTCGTAGGAATATTAGATTCATGAAAATCATAATTGTAAGGAAGAGAAACAACATGTTTCATTTTTCCCCAAAAAGCATTTGGAATAGTAGAACAAATTTTTTGTTCTATTTTTCTTTGAATTCTGAATTTTTTTGAATTATAAAAAATTGTTGTAATTGATCTTCTATCATTTGAAATTTAATTTCTTCTTTAAGAAAATTAATACGTTTTTTCTTAAAATTAATATTATTAATAATTTTTGAAATTGAGGCTTCTTTTTAAGAATTAACATCTTTATAAGGAGGATTTGAAAACTTAAAAAATATTTCTTGACTTAAAATATTTGTAGTAATACCTTTTGAATCAGCTGTAAAATGATAAATTTGAACGATAAAAGGAGTACCAAGAATAACTTCTTGGCCTAGATCTTTGACAATATAAAAAATATTTTTAAAAATATATTTGAATTACAAAGATGAGCTTTTGAAAGCTTGTATTGAATATTCAATCTTTTTCCACTGGCACCATAGAGACGTTCAGTGGTTTTTTCAAAATATTTTGTAGGGATTAATCCTTCCCTATTACAATTTTGATCAGCACTAGAATTAATAAGAACTCTAGTTGTTAATTTATTTTGTGAGTTTTGAGAATTTGAATTAGAGGATCCATGTGATCCAGAAATAGTCATCAATTGTAAGTAAGGGGATTTGATGATTTGAACTTTTCTGTTTGTTCTTTTTCTTCTCAAAAGAACTCATTCTCTTTTATTTTGTATAAAATCTCTAGTGAGGAAGTTTGCAAGAAAGTTTGATGAACCTTGTATATATAGAAGTTTGAGATCAAAACATGATAAAATTGCTGGCCATCTAGCGAAAATTTGTTTGGAAACAAGGGTTTTTACGTCTTTTTGTAAAACGTCCTTTGAAACTTTGCAATCTGTTTTTAAAATAAAAATTTTTATTGATCAAATCATCTTGAAATTTTGAGATGACAAGAACGATTGCAAGAATCTCCTTTTGATAGTGGAGTAATTCTTTTGAGGATCTGTCTAGACATTTGAGTGGTATCTGACTAATTGTTCTTGGCTTGTATTGAAAGGAATTTGTTTTAGGACCCCACCATATCCTATGTCTGACGCATCTGTCTCTACAATAATGGAGGCATTTGGGTCAAGGATAGAGAGGCATGGGATTCTTTTGATGGCCTTTTTGATGGATTGGACTGCAAATGTACACTCATGATTTCATGGGTCAGGCTTCTTTTATAATCTTTTGTATAATGGAGCGCATAGGATTCTAATATTTTTGACAAAGTCACCAACATAATTTACACACCCAAGAAATCTTTGAAGACTGTTCTTGTCAAATATTTCATCAGAAAACTTATCTGTAAAATTTAGACTTCTTTGAATTGGTGTAATTGTTCCTAAATGAATGGTATGACCTAAAAACCTAATTTTTGTTTGACATAGATCGACTTTCTTTACTGAAACAACTATACCATTTTATTTTGTAACATGAATGAATGTATGCAAATGCTTGAAATATTGTTCTATACTTTCAGAAAATATAAGAACATCATCAATGTAAACATTAATAAAATTTGAAAATGAATTGAAAATATTATTCATAATTTTTTGAAATTCAAAAGGAACATTTTTTAGATCGAATGGCATAACATTCCACCCAAATTGACCAAAAGGAATATTGAAAGCAGTTTTGTATCTATCTTCTTCTTTAATTTGAATTTGCCAAAATCCAAATTTCATATCAAATTTTGAGAAAATAACAACTTTGAATAATCTGTTTAAAAGATCTTTCTTTTGAGGTAAAGAATATCTTATCCATTGAAGAGTAGAATTAAGAGGTTTATAATTGATAACTAAACGAGGAACTCCTCGTCCAATTTCAGCAGAATTGTTGACATGAAAAGCTGAAAAGATCTTGGATTTCCTTAGTACAAAAATCTAATAGATCTTTGTTCATTTGAATAGGTCTAGATTTTGTAGGAATTTTTGATTCATTAAAATCAGAATTATAAGGAAGAGAAACAACATATTTCTTTCTCTCCCAAAAAGTATTTGGAATAGTAAAACAAATTTCTTGTTCTATTCTTTTTTGAAAATTAGAATTTTTTTTGAATTATTGAAAACTGTTGTAATTGATCTTCAATCATTTGAAATTTAATTTCTTCTTTAAGAAAACTAATATGTTTTTTCTTAAAATTTATATTATTAATAATTTTTTAAATTGAAGAGGATTTGAAAATTTAAAAAATATTTCTTGACCTAATACATTTGCAGAAAGTCCTTTTGAATCAGTTGTAAAATAATAAATTTGAACAATAAATGGAGTACCAATAATAATTTCTTGATCAAGATCTTTGATAAGATAAAAAATATTTTTAAAACATATATTTTAATTACAAACATGAGCTTTTGAAAACTTATATTGAATATTTAATCTTTTTCCACTTGCACCATATAGCAAAATATTTTATAGGGACTAATCCTTTCCTAATACGATTTTGATCAGCACCGGAATCAATAAGAACTTTAGTACAAAGTTGAAAGGATTTATTGATAGTAATTGTCATATGACAATACCATTTTTGAAGTTGAATTCGGTTAATAAAATTAACCTTTTCTTCTTCGATTTTTTCTTCTTCTTGTTCAGAAGGATGATGAGAGTGATAGCTTGAAAAGAATGAGAAGTATCATTAGAGTCTTCTGAAGAATTTTCAGAATCATCTTGAGTGGGATTATTGATATTAGATTTTAGAAGGGCGACTTCAATTTTAACATCTTTCATTTGATTTTGAAGAGTACAAATATGAGATTTCATGAATTTAATTTCTGACTTTTAATCAGAAGTAGAAGACTTATTTGAAATTTTTGTAAAATAGTTTGAAAATCAACAATTTGAGGAGTGGAGGAAGGTGGTAAAAGAGTACTAAAACTTTTCTTTGAGTTTAGGGTCTCAGATTTGAGAAATAATATCTTGAATAATATCTTCTTCTTTGGTCAGAATATTTATAGTTTTGCAACCATAAAGTTCTTCTCCTTGACTTGAACACGAACTAGAGGAAGAATTAGATTCTAAATCAGAATCTTCTTGATTTTGAAAGAGTTGCTCTAACTCTGACTCATTATCAGAACTGGAACAAGAATTCACAAGATTGAGAAGCTCAAGTTTAATGTCTTCACCAATTTGAAGATAATTAATGTTGTTCTTCATAGGACATTTATTGGAGTAATGACCAGTTTGACGACATTTCCAACAAGTAACATTAGAAGGTTTTGAAGGTTTTCCTTTCGAAAATCTTTTCTTTTTCGGAAACTTTGAAAATGACATATAATTATTTTCTTTTGAATAATACTTTTTTCTAGGAAAAGGTTTTGAAAACATCTTAATCTTTCTCTTTGAAGGAGGCAAAATCTTTTCATAACCATATTGTTCACAAAAAGATCCAAGTTCTCTACGACTATAGGATCATAAAGATTTTAATTTTGATTTTAGTTTGAGATCATTGCAAAGGGCTAAACCAACTTGATTAATTATAGTGATGATTTCACCATAAGTAATATTTTGATATCCTTCACCACCATAATCTCTTTTTATGGTAGTTTTGATCATTTCAGAAAATAACTTTGGAAGTCTTGAAATAAATCTTTCTTTCCAAAAAGATTCATCACAGTCTTTTCTAAGCATAACTCTTGTTAGGAAAACATCTTTGTACCATTTGAAGTCTTGTAAAGTAGGACATCTAAGATGCATGAGAATATCTGAATTCTTTTCAACAAAAGAATCAGGATTTCCAACAAAATGTTTGACAATTGTATAAATAAGAATTGTAAAATTATTTGATTGTCCTTGATCATTTAAAGAATTTGTAATTTCATTTCTTTCTACTTCAGATAAATAGTTATACCCCCAGTTTTTTAAATAACCAGCGAAACCATTTATAATAGCAATGAAAGCATTAATAGAACTAATATTTGAAAGAATATATGAATTACAACACATGAAAATTTTTACTCACATAATTGAATTATTTGATATTTTGATAGTCCATCCATATTCCATTCAATAATGGATCTTCCATCATAAGAAGATTGTTTTGAATATTTTTCTTCGAAGAGTAAATCAGGAGCAGTATGATTTGAATAATATGGAGGGAGTTTTGAAGTTTGTCCTCTAATCTTATTAATTTGAGGAGTTTCATCAAAATCGATATTTTGAAATTGAGATTCAATCTCATCAATAGTATTGATGTTTTTTGAAGAGGAGATTTTTGATAACTGAAAAGCAAGTTCTTTTAAAACTTTGGTTTCAGTATTTAAATTATCTTTTGAAGGATAAACTTCAGGAATTTGACAAAAGGTTGGAGTAATAATCTTATTCTTCATTTTTGAAGAATTATATTTTGATGATGAAGTTACCATCTCAACCTCAGAATTTATTTCAATTCTATTTAGTTGAGAACAGATAGATTGAAGAATAATATTAGTATAATTGTTCCGAGCTTGAATATTTTTAATAACTTTTGCAACGACCATAGATTCATCTGATCGTTCTTTAGATACTGTTTTGAGAGGAGAAGTGAGAATTTCAGTTTTTCCTTGAAAAACAACTATTTCTTGCAAATGAGGATGTAAAGATTGAATGGTATCTCCAGAAGGAGTTTTCAAAAGTTATTTTTTTGAAACTTCAGTATTTTGAATAGTTTTCTTTTTTGAAGATTTTTTGGAGGTTTTTTTTTATTGAAAAATTTGATATATGCCCATTCATAAAAACATAAATCTTCTAGGTAATCATAAAAGTCATCCTAGAGAGACTCAATTTCTTCTTTTGAAAAGCTTTCTTTTAAAATTTTTCTAAATTTTTTGACCGGTAAAGATTGACCAGTTTTAAATTCCTTTCTTCTATCAATAGAAGAAATTACGTTACATTGTTGATCAAGTCTTTCAGAGAGTGGTAACATATCAGATAATGTTGGAGAACGAGCTGTTCTGGGTCTTCATCTTCATCAGTATTACCATAGAAAGGTTTTGGAGTTCTAGGATCAAAATTGACACCTTGAAGAGAGGATGTTGAAAATCTAGCAGATTGAAAGTCTCTAGTTCTGGATTCAGATCTAGAGGAGTAAGATCTTTGAAAAGTACTTGAGGATGATGGTTTGTCAAAAGTAACTCTAACATTACCATCAGAAAGATGAGTAATTTGTTCAGGATTTCTCTTAATAGGGGCAGGAACTGGAATTTGATTATCTTGGAAATCCCAATATAATCCTCTTTCTTGAAGATTCCATGGAATTCTTTTCGGAATAATAACATTTGAATGAAGTTGATTGACTTCCATAAGTAGACTCTCTTCTCTTGGAGAAAATCTAAGAGCCCGAATATTGAGTTGAGTATTCAAAAATTTATAATAAACTCCATAAATTAAAGCAAAAGCTTTTGAACGATCGTCGACATCGAAGTTTTTTGTTTGAATGCGAAGGTTTAAAGCGTTTAAAATAGCTCAATGTTGATGACTAATTGAAAAATTAGTATAACAATTTGAAAATACTGGACCACTCTCGAGATTGGCCTCAAGCATGGACAGTAAGGAATGTTCAAACTTTAAGAGTCTCTAGTCTCTTAAGGTTATACAAACAGGAATATCTAGACCAAGATAACAGTTTGAAAATACTGGACTACTCTCGAGATTAAACTCAAGCATTGACAGTTAAGAATGTTCAAATCTTAATAACCTTTTATCTCTTAAGGTTATACAGCAGGAATGTTTAGTCCAAGTCTAAACAAAGATTTAACAGCAACTTGAACAAGACCAATATGAATATATTGAAATTTCTTGCGATGTGCAAGAATATATTCTTTTGAAAGTAAATTTATTGAAACAATTTGATTTTTAATTGGGATTGTTTTTTCTAAAGTTTTGATAACATAGCTTTGAGTAAAATCAAATTTACCTAGCTCATAGATAGAACTCTTTTTTACCTTTTGGATAGTCCAATTTTAAAGAGTTTGCTCAATTTTTGTAATTTGAAATTCTTTTGAATTAATATCAGTTGAAATATTGTTTGAAGATGATGCAGATGCATGTGGATTAATAATCAAGAACAAGATTAATAATCTTCAAATTGGTAAAGACATTAAACTTGAGCTTCTCAATCTTATGAATTCTTGTTCCAGTTCTGATAATGAGTCAGAGTTAGAACAAGTCTTTCAAAATCAAGAAGATTCTGATTTAGAATCTAATTCTTCCTCTAGTTCGTCTTCAAGTCGAACTTTGTGGTTGCAAAACTATAAATGTTCTGACCAAAGAAGAAGACATTATTCAAGATATTATTTCTCAAATTCGAGACCCTAAACTTAAAGAAAATTTTAGTACTCTTTTACCATCTCCCTCCACTCCTCAAACTGCTGATTTCAAACTATTTTACAAAAATTTCCAAATAAGTCTTCTACTTCTGATTTAAAGTCAAAAATTAAATTCATGAAATCTCATATTTCTACTCTTAAAAATCCAATGAAAGATGTTAAAATTGAAGTCAATCTAAAATCTAATAAAAATAATCCCATTCAAGATGATTCTGAAAATTCTTCAGAAGACTCTAATGATACTTCTCATGCTTTTCATCCAAGCTATCACTCTCATCATCCTTCTGAACAAGAAGAAGAAAAAATTGAAGAAGAAAAAGTTAATGTTATTAACCGAATTCAACTTCAAAAATGGTATTGTCATATGACAATTACTATCAATAAATCCTTTCAACTTTCTACTAAAGTTCTTATTGATTCCGGTGTTGATCAAAATCGTATTAGGTGAGGATTAGTCCCCATAAAATATTTTAAAAAAACCACTAAACGTCTATATGGTGCAAGTGCAAAATATTAAATATTCAACATAAGCTTTCAAAAGCTCATGTTTGTAATTCAAACATATGTTTTAAAAATATTTTTTATCTTGTCAAAGATCTTGACCAAGAAGTTATTCTTGATACTCAATTTATTGTTCAAATTTATTCTTTTACAACTGATTTAAAAGGACTTACTACAAATGTATTAGGTCAAGAAATATCTTTTAAATTTTCAAATCCTCCTTCTTATAAAGATGTAAATTCTTTAAAAGAAGTTTCAATTTCAAAAATTATTAATAATATAAATTTTAAGAAAAAATATATTAGTTTTCTTAAAGAAGAAATTAGATTTCAAAGGATTGAAGATCAGTTACAACAGTTTTCAATAATTCAAAAATTTTCTGATTTTCAAAAAGAATAGAACAAGAAATCCAAGATCTTCTTGATAAAAAGCTTATTAGACCAAGCAAATCGCCTTGGAGCTCTTCAGCTTTTTATGTCAACAATTCTGCTGAAATTGAACGAGGAGTTCCTCGTTTAGTTATCAATTATAAATCTCTTAATTATGCTCTTCAGTGGATAAGATATACATTATATCAAAAGAAAGATCTTTTAAATAGATTATTCAAAGCTGTTATTTTCTCAAAATTTGATATGAAATCTGGATTTTGGCAAATTCAAATTAAAGAAGAAGATAGATACAAAACTGTTTTCAATGTTCATTTTGGTCAATTCGAGTGGAATGTTTTGCCATTCGGTCTAAAAAATACTCCTTCTGAATTTCAAAAAATTATGAATGATATTTTCAATTCATTTTCAAATTTTATTATTGTTTACATTGATGATGTTCTTATATTTTCTGAAAGTATAGAACAACAATTCACGCATTTGTATACATTCATTCATATTACAAAACAAAATGGTCTAGCTGGTTCAGGAAAGAAAGTCGTTCTATGTCAAACAAAAATTAGGTTTTTAGGTCATACCATTTATTTAGGAACAATTACACCAATTCATTACACCAATTCAAAGAAGTCTAAATTTTACAGATAAGTTTTCTGATGAAATATTAGACAAGAACAGTCTTCAAAGATTTCTTGGGTGTGTCAATTATGTTGGTAACTTTGTCAAAAATATTAAAATCATATGCGCTCCATTATACAAAAGATTATAAAAGAAGCCTGACCCATGGAATCAAGAGTGTACCCTTGCAGTCCAATCCATCAAAAAGGCTATCAAAAGCATCCCATACCTCTCTCTCCTGACCCAACTGCCTCCATTATTGTGGAGACAGATACGTCAGACATAGGGTATGATGGGATCCTAAAACAGATTCCTTTCAATACAAGACAAGAACAATTAGTCAGATACCACTCAAGTGTCTGGACAGGTCCTCAAAAGAATTACTCCACTATAAAAAAAGGAGATTCTTACAATCGTTCGTCATCTCAAAATTTCAAGATGATTTGATCAATAAAAATTTTATTTTAAAAACATATTGCAAAGCTTCAAAGGACGTTTTACAAAAAGAGGTAAAAAACCTTGTTTCTAAACAAATTTTTGCTAGATGGCAAGCAATTTTATCATGTTTTGATTTCAAAATTTTATATATATAACTTTCTTGCAGACTTCCTCACTAGAGAGTTTCTTACTAAAAAGTTTGAGCTTCCGCATGAAAGTGAGAATACCCCAAAAGCGAGATCAAAAAGAAAGAAAAGTACCAACATAGATTGGTACAACAAAGTTCTTGAGGACATGGCTTCCTCTTCTGCAAATTCTTCAGTAAAAACAAAATTGCTCTTCGTTTCCCATGAATCACTCAATACATTCAAAATTCTAACAAAAATTCTTTATAGTCAAAATTCTCATCTTCCAATTCTTTGGCTCTTTCTTCAAATAAATTTT
>CAIGRB010065849.1:21289-37538 GCA_903798255.1 Fraxinus quadrangulata
TCTTTCTATCTAGGGTAGGAATAGGAGTTCTTCAAGCCTAATTTATTTATATGCATAAGGTTTTCCTCCAAATCCCGTTCTATTTAGTATTGTATTTTTTGTTGAAAATTATAAACCATAATTCTGTTTCATCAAGAGCAATCAATTTAAAGAAAGAAAATAAACAATTAAGAACATGCAAGATTTATAGATGTTCTCCTTAATGTGAGATTACGTCATCTCCCGTCACTATAATAATTCACTATGATAAAAAAAAAAGTTTATAAGAGAAAAATGCACACATATGTTCTCTAACTTTTCTTTCTATCTCTAACTCTCTATTTGATGGATAATCAAGAAACCTAAGGAGAGCTCCCTATTTATAAGATAGGGCAAAAACTTAATCTTGCAAGGATTTCAATTCTTTAATAGAATTTTACAAGAATTAGGCTCCTTAACTTGATAATAATTAGGACTCCAATTCAAACATAAATTCCTAAACAATCATTAATCAATTAGGCACTACAATTTAACAATCCCTCACTTGAAAACTAATTCACCATCAATGACTCCTCTGCAGCGGTAACAACTCTTAATTCCTCAAAATAGAAGTTCAACTAAAGTTGCACATAACTTCAGTTTCTCGATCGGAACAGTCTTAGTCAATATGCCTGCCGAATTTAGCATTGTCTATAGAGTTATTGATCGCAACTCTCATAGGCTCCCAACTATTCGGTAGATATGCTAGTAAATTTATTGTACAAACCTCATCATCAAATTTAATACCGACTAAGACCAACCAATTGATAATTATATTTAGTTTATTGAGATGTTTTACTACTGGAGCATTTTCAGCTATATTTAAATTAAATAATTTTTTCATCAATGTACCTTGTTACACGCAAATGGCTTCTCATATATGTCGGACAATACCTTCTTCAATTATGTCGTGATTTTCTCCGCCGCCACATTGTGATTAACGTTCTTCGAAAACGTCAATCGTATAACACCCAATACCGACGATCAAGGAGTTTCTAGTCATAGTCCGTCATTTCTTCCAACTTTTCATTTAGAAGAGGATGGTGCAATTTTTTTAATATACAGATAATTCTCGATGTGCATCCTCCAGAGTGTAAAATCTAGTGGTGGCAATGGGCCGAGCCGACTGGCAATGGGTCGAGCCGGCTCGACCTATATACCTACGAGCTCGGCTCGTGCTCATTGTGTAAGGAGGCTCGGCTCGTTACAAATACCCGAGCTCGTGGGCCGAGCCGAGCTTTAGCTCACGGACCGATTTTTTTATTATAAAGATTAACTATTTAAATTTTTTTTTTACCCTTGAGCCCACGAGCCGCTCATTTTTTGACTAGTCGAGAGCCGCCCGCTCGGCTTGGGCTCGAGCTCGTCTTTTGACGAGCCGGAGCGACTCACGAACCGTGTTTTGACGAGCCGAGCAGCCGAGCCGACGAGCCGCTCGGCTCGTTTGACACCTCTAGTAAAATCCATACCATCAAATATATAGATTCTCAGCGACGTTCATTCTTTATCTGTCATTGCTCTCAATAAAAATAACACTATGATACCAATTATTGATAATTATAAGCCCTAATTCTATCACACAATAAAACAATCAATTTAAAGAAAGAAAATAAATAATCAAGAACACGTAAGATTTAAAGAGGTTAACCTCAATATGAGACTACATTTTCTCCCACCGCTATAGTAATTCACTATAATAAAAAAAAAAGTTTATAAGAGAAAATTGCACACCTATCTTCTCTAACATCTTTTTCTCTCTCTATCTTTCTATTTGATGGATTGTCAAGAAACCTAAGGAGAGCTCCCTGTTAATATGATAAAATAGGGAAAAACCTAATCTTACAAAGATTCCAATTCTTTAATAGATGTTTACAAGAATTAGACTCCTTGACAATAATTAAGACTTCAAGTGAAACATAGATTCCTAAACAATCCTTAATGAATTAGGCTGTGCAACTTGACATTGTTGGCATTTTTACATGTGTTGTCCCTAATCCCTGCTAAAGGGAACTGATGAACCTAATAATTCAAGCTCCAAGAATTGGGCTCTGCCTAATTTTTGGGAGTAAAAGAAGTCTCAAACCTCCAATGCGCCAGGATACCGGGCTCAGCTTGCATCGACACCACCTAAGAAAACCGCCGGCTACAAGTTCCCCAAATCGTCACCACCAAACGGTTGCTCCAAGAGAGATTGTGAGTCCACAAAGGACTTGAGAAGGGAAGGTTTTAGCTACAAAAGCTAAGGAATGATTCTTCCAAGAGCACAAAGCCAAAATGAGGAAGAGAATGGTTCAAGCCTCAAGCAACAATAAACTACCGTTCTTTTTCTCCAATGAGGAATAGTGATGGGCAAGTGTTAATATAGGGAATATGATGGGCTTTTAGGTTAAGAATAGATAGGGCCCAATGAGATATAGAAAATGGGCTAACAACCTATTGGAGCCATCCTAATTCGGTTGGGCCATGAGCAGCTCTAATTTAATTAGGCTGCTTCAAATGGCCCAAGTGGGTTATGTGGACCTGTAGCGGATTGTGGTGTCGATATAAGTATATTCAGTCATTTGGTCGATGCCGAATGAATAAGAGAGCAAGACTTACATCATCGCCCAGGGAGGTCGTTTGACAACAATTTGCTTAACAAACCTCCACCTTGGTGTCAAAGGACCTGCAAAGAAAAAATTACTAAGCGTTAGTAATAATCCAAAAGGAGAACCAATAAAATTGGAAATCATTTACCTCCACCGATGTTTAGAAGATCTTTGCAACTTCTAAATTTCACCAATGGTACCACCTTAGTACCCATGTCTGAGGGGTTATATTGTGTGTGTGTATTTTCTCTAGTCTTACAACTTCTTGTGATACAATATCTCTAATGAAATGTAATCTAACATCAATGTGTTTGGTGCGTTCGTGAAAGACAGGATTCTTACATAAATGTATAGAGGACTGACTATCTGAATATACTACTACATAATCATTTAGAACACATAGTTCATGTAAAAGGCCCCTAAGCCATAAAGCTTCTTTAATAGCTTCAGTAGTAGCAATGTATTCAGATTCTGTTGTGGATAGGGCCACTATATGTTGTAATTGTGATTTCCAACTAACACAAGAGTTAGACAGAGTAAACACATAAGAAGAAGTGGATTTCCTGTTATCCCTATCTCCTGCATAGTCAGCATCAACAAATCCCTTCAGTTTCACACCCTCAGTATTAACACCAAACTTTAGACCTACATTACATGTACCCTTTAAATACCTTAACATCCATTTTAAGGCTTCCCAGTGCTCAGGACCAGGATTAGACATATACCTACTAAGTGTACTAACAGCGAAAGCTAAATCAGGTCTAGTGCAAACCATCAAATACATAACAGAACCAATCACGTTGGAATATGGAATTCTACTCATGTACTCTACTTCATTTTCATTACATGGAGCTTGATCTTTAGATAATGCAAAATGAGTAGCCAAAGGTAATGTAACAGGTTTGCAATCATGCATGCCAAACTTCTTTAGCACTTTAGAAATGTATGAAGATTGATGCAAAAACAAGATAGAACTTGACCTATTCCTTTCAATTTCCATACCTAGGATTCTCTTAGCCTTTCCTAAGTCTTTCATGTCAAATTCACCATTCAAACTTGTTTTTATATCACTTATCCATTTAGGTGATGAACCAACTAAGAGCATATCATCCACATAGAGCAATAAGAACACATAATCATTATTTGCATCACTATGTTGGAAATAAAGGCAATTGTCAAATTTACTACGGTGAAACCCTATAGATAATACAAAGGAGTCAAATCTTTTATACCACTGTCTAGGCGATTGCTTCAAACCATATAAGGATCTTTTCAGAAAACACACATAGTCAGGTTTTAGTTTGTCTTTAAAACCTCTTGGTTGATTCATAAAGATTTGCTCATCAAGTTCACCATGTAAAAAAGCAGTTTTTACATCAAGTTGTTCAAGTTCCCAGTCAAAATGTGCAACCAATGCAAGTATGACCCTAATAGTAGTGTACTTAACAACAGGTGAAAAAATCTCATTGTAATCAACCCCCTCTTTCTGAGTATACCCTTTGGCCACTAGTCTAGCCTTAAACCTTAAGGGTTCAGATGCGCTAGTACCCTCCTTAATCTTAAATACCCACTTACAGTCGACAATGGATTTATTCTTAGGTTTGGGTACTAGTTCCCATGTTTGATTCTTCTCTAAAGAACTCATTTCATCTTTCATTGCCTTAAACCACTCTTCAGATTGTTCACTCTCCATCGCCTCTTCAAAGGTCTTTGGTTCCCTATCCGCTAGCTCCTCATAACTCGCATGTGCAAAAGCTAGCTCAGATTCGTAACCAAATCTAACGGGTGCTCTAGATTGTCTCCTCTCTCTATCCCGGGCTAAGTTATAGTCCGCTAAGGAATTTTCTTCTTCAGGGTGTTCTTCTACTACTACTTCCCCTATATTTTCCATATCAGGTTGTTGTTCTTGAATCTCCACCTCACTCTGGGTAACTGGGGTGGATGTGCTAAGTTTTCCTAACTCCACCTTAAGCTGACTATTCTCTTCACCTTGTATTTCCTCGCTCACAGGTTCAGAATCAGCTTTCAAGCATGGCATCTCGCTCTCGTTGAATGTAACATCTCTACTCACAATGATTTTAACTCCCTTCTGGCTTCTATCCCACAACCTATATCCCTTGACACCTTCGGGGTAGCCTAAGAAAACACATTTCCTAGCTCTAGGTTCTAGCTTTCCTTCACTCTGATGAGAAAAAGCAGTACAGCCAAAAGTTCTAAGCATGGAGTAATCACTTAGTTTACCAAACCATTTTTCATGCGGAGTATCACCATTCAAAGCGACAGATGGAGTCAAATTGATCAAATAACAAGCAGTCATAACAGCCTCGCCCCAAAAAGATTTTGGGACTCCAGAACTTAACATCATGCAACGCACTTTATCAAGTATAGTTCTATTCATCCTTTCCGCTACCCCATTCTGTTGGGGAGTGTAAGGAACAGTCTTATGCCTTGTTATTCCATTTTCCTTGCACATATTATCAAAAATAGTATTACAAAACTCTAAGCCATTATCAGTTCTCAAAAACTTGATCTTTTTACCAGTTTGATTTTCAACTTGTCTTTTCCAATTATTAAAACTATCAAAAGTGTCGGATTTATCCTTCAGAAGATAAACCCACACTTTTCTAGTGTAGTCATCAATTATAGACAAGAAATACCTGTTCCCACCGGAAGTAGGGGTAGTAGATGGACCCCACAGATCCGAATGCACATATTCAAGCATGCATTTAGTTTTATGAACACTCGTGGAAAAAGTAGTTTTATGATGTTTGCCAAGCACACAATGGTCACAGAAAGATAAATCAGACACATAGTCATTTCCGAAAGCACCTCTTTCGTTGAGTAACTTAATTCCCTTAATACCCACGTGTGCAAGTCTATTGTGCCATTTTTGTGTGTGATCCGACTTCGCAGAAGAGATTGAGGAGTTCAAACCTCTCATCACTTCGCCAGTAGTTATGTAAATATCATTCTTTCTAACTCCCTTAATGGAGACTAGTGCACCCTTAATCAATTTCAAAATCCCATTTCCAATTTTACCTGTGAAGTCAGATTTCTCAAGTCTTCCTACTGAAATTAAGTTTCTAGACAATTCAGGGATATATCTAACATCTTTTAAAGTATACACAAAACCAGTATCAAACTTCAAAGTAATATCACCCATGCCAATAACATTATAAGCAGAATTGTCACACAACACAACATGACCGTCATTTGATTCATGCAAATTTTCAAACCAGTCTTTATGTGATGTCACATGAAAAGATGCACCAGAATCAAGAATCCACTCATGAAGACAAGAATTTGCAGTTAAATTCAATTCAGGAAGAGGATCAGCAGGACTTGTAATCATATAGACTTCACCATCACAATTATCAGAAATAGAGGACAACACATTCACCTCGTCCCTATCTCTACCCTTTTGCTTATTTTTCTCTTTATAGCAATCCTTTATAAAGTGCCCCGTGTTCCCACAGCCATAGCATTTCTTTTCCTTAGTCCTAGATTTGGATCTAGGTCTACCCTTACTCTTCCTTCTACGTCCATTACTACTAGACTCGCCGCTACTTTGGTAACCCTCATGACTGGTTTGCCTAAAATGAGTTCTACCCCTCATCATGTGAATCTCACCACCTTTCCTATCATGTTTTTCAGCTTTCATCTCCATCTCCTTACTTCTAAGGGAGTCAACGACAATTTCGGGCGTCAGGGTGTCTCTACCATACTTAATAGCATTTTTAACCTCACGGTAAGTATCAGGTATAGCATTCAACAAGATAATAGCCTTGTAAGTTTCAGACACCGACTCTCCACAGTTAACAATATCTTGAACAAGTTTGTTAAACACATCTAAATTGTCATCCAAGTCTTTTGAAGAGTCCATTTTAAAACTGAAAAAACGTTCAAGCAAGTAAAGCTTGTTTGGAGTGGATTTGAGCAAATACAGTTTTTCTAATTTTTTTCAAAGTTCTTCAGTGGTTTTCAGTTTACCCACTTTTCTCAAAACGGCATCAGCCAAGTGTAAAATAATTGAGGTATAGGCAAGCTCATCAGCTTCCTCTTTTTGTTCTTTTGAAAAATCAGCGGGAAATTTGCCATCAATGGCTTTTGAAACCTTTTGTTGAACCAGAATACCTCTCATCTTTTGTTGCCAAATAGAAAAATCACCTTTTCCATTGAAAGTTCCCAAATCAAAATTGTGTGTTGTCATTTTCAAAAAACAAGAAATTCAGTGTCACAATTAAGCCACACAAAGCAGACCTAGGTCAGCAAGTATACACCGTTTTAGATTATCAGGAATTCGTAAGATTCACGATCTTAGATCAAGGGAATTTTCAAACAGGTAAAGTTTAGGTATTCTAGGAACTTATCAATGCAACTAGAGAGATATCAATAAAACAGTTTCACTCACGATGTATCACAAAGGATAATATGCAGCAATTTATCAAAGAACAAAAATCAATTACGTAGCAACGAAGAATAAATAATTCCTAACTTCTAGCACAAGCAATGGTTACCCCACACGGTAACCCCAATCCTATTGTCACCCCACACGATGACGCGCTATTGCTGAAATTAAAAGAGGATAAGCCAATTTACCAGAGCGGACCTATCTGAGTCCTTCAATTTCGAGAAAATTAATTTTAATACTTTAGGGCCACCACTATTCGCCCTAAAGTTTACAACAAACGCAGCAACCAACGGAATGCAAAATTGAATCCAGAATGTGCAGGGGCAAAATGGTCTAAATTTTTCTGCGTAACCTGAAACACTAAACCAAGAGTATTAATACGTTCAGGGAATCAAAATTAACACACTGCCTGAAAAAAGGTTCGCCGGAATCAGCCCCACGCACCGTCGCCGGAATCTCACGCGCCGCCGCCGGGAACACGTGCACCACCTCCAGGTGCGCCTTGGTCTGCAGAGTATGGAGGTGGTCTTAGATTTTCCGGCAGGTCACTGGTTTGGCCGGAATCGCCGGAAGAAGCCTCGGCCTGGAGAAGACGAACCGTCGCTGCCGCCTGCTCCGTCCGCTCCCTGGTCGATTTCAGCCAGATTTTTTGCACTCCCCAGCAGCGCCTTAGTCTGCTGAACCCGTATGCGACCTTAATTTCTCCGGGTAGTGGACGGGTTGGTCGGATTTGGAGCGGGAAGGTCCGGTTTTCTTCCAACAATGGCGGGTCCGTTTCCTTCTTGATTTGCAGGCTGATTTTCCACCCAAAAACCGTGGCTCTGATACCAGATGTGAGGGATTCAAACCTCCAATGCGCCAAGGATACCGAGCTCAGCTTGCATCGACACCATCCAAGAAAACTGCCGGCTACAAGTTCCCCAAACCGTCACCACCAAACGGTTGCTCCAAGAGAGATTGTGAGTCCACAAAGGACTTGAGAAGGGAAGGTTTATAGCCAAGAGAACTAGCTACAAAAGCTAAGGAACGATTCTTCCAAGAGCACAAAGCCAAAATGAGGAAGAGAATTGTTCAAGCCTCAAGCAACAATAAACTACCGTTATTTTTCTCCAAGGAGGAATAGTGATGGGCAAGTGTTAATATAGGGAATAGGATGGGCTTTTAGGTTAAGAATAAATAGGGCCCAATGAGATATAGAAAATGGGCTAACAACCTATTGGAGCCATCCTAATTCGGTTGGGCCATGAGCAGCTCTAATTTAATTAGGCCACTTCAAATGGCCCAAGTGGGTTACGTGGATCTGTAGCGGATTGTGGTGTCGATATAAGTATATTCAGTCATTTGGTCGATGCCGACTGAATAAGAGAGCAAGACTTACATCATCGTCCAGGGAGGTCGTTTGACAACAATTTGCCTAACACTAATCCCGGCCAAACTATCAGGATACAGAAGCTTTGGTTATTTCACTACAGGTGCGAGACTGAAATTTTAATTTATATAAAAATCACAGGAGAATTATTATTTTGTAGTTACATCGTGCTGATCTACAATGGTTATGCCTTACCCTCTTTAGATCATGCCCGATATAGAATTGGATAAAATGATCATTTCCCCTTCAACTCTTATTTTTTATTTTTATTTTTTTAGGTTTAAGTTCTCATTTTGCTATCCTTATTTATCCATACCCGATGCGAATAAATGTCCATTGCTTCGGTCACTATCGTATTCCAAACAAGTAAATGTCCATTAATTCGGTCACTATTGTATTCCAAACAAACTAATGTATTTGATCATATGAATTGCTCTTGCTCGTTGTTTTTTAAAGAACTTCTAAGTTTATGAACAGTGTTGTTTAAGATTAAGGTAATTCATACAATAATCACATATAATTTTATTCTTCACACGATTATACTATAAAATTAATTGTAACATATAGTCATGTTCAATACACTACGAGTACATGAGTTTCGCTAATGAGAAAATACGATTCCATGATTGGGATAAATTGCTAGTCTCAAACGGTGGGATAGCTGATAATGATCGTGAACTATCAAAATAAGGTGCTAACCTTTAATCAATGATCGTGAACTAACAATTCTTGATTAAAATAAAAATCTTGTCATGCTACTTTTCACCAAGCAAGCCCGACTTATATTATCACTAAATGGAGGCACATACCTACACAAATTATAGTAAAACTTCACACACATAAACCCGACCTTAAAGATGGATGATTATGACCTTAAAGAGTTCTATAATTATTCCTAGTCAACAAGAAGTAAGTTTTTCTTATGATGATGTATTATTTTGCATCCTATGGGTTTTGAACAAACAAGAAAGAAATAATGAGCATGTCTACTTAAGAAGTCACTTTATGGCTTAAAACAGTCCCTAGGTACAGTTATAAGAAATTCTATTTTTATATTCTAAGTATTGGCAAGTCACAAAATTAGAAAATTTAGATAATTAAAACACAATTGAATATTGAATTTGAAGTAAAGGACATAGCTGAGTAGAAGAATTCTTGGCATGGATATTCCAAGAGATAAGACATCTAGAAAAATATTTCTTAGTAAAGTACTTAAAAAATTCTAAATGATAGAAGAATTAGCTCATGTTTGATTCCCTTTACTTTACTTTAATTTATTTTTCTCCACGCATTTACATAATAAAATATTCTACATTCTTTTCCAAAAAAAAAAATACAATTCAAAATTGTGTTTTTTAAAATTTAAAGCCACCAAACAGAGGCTTAGTAACATTAGATTTAAGAAACTATTTTCAGTTGTCTTCTAAACGATCTACCAGATAGAAGTAGTAGTGGATAGAACGGGAAAAATACTTTATGCAAATGTAATTGAATTAATCATGTACATAATGGTTTGTACAAGAGTTGATCTTGCACATGCAACGAGTGTCCTACATCTTGGGTATCAACGAGACATTCAATAGAATGCCATGAAGTTGTTATTTAACTTAGGATTGGAGTTCAAACAAAGGAAGAAAGGTATAGTACTTAAATGTTTAAAAGATGCGTATAATAGAAAGTTCACATCTACTTATGTGTTTACCATTGATGATAGCTGCATTAGCTGGAAATCTCAGCTTCAGAAGTAGTGGCAATCTCATCAACTGAAGTTGCTAGATGCTATTAAGGAATGTATTTGGCTAAGGGTATGCGCAATCGTTGTAATTTATTAAGTTCACAGGTAGAGATACTTGCCAAGCCACCCATCTAGGCACAGGTGGTATTCGATATTAGAAACAAAATAAAGAATGCCCAAAGCGATAAATATTAGCAGTAGTTCCAATTAGATTCTAACTCATATTTTACACCAGAGAATTTTACCACACTGTATCCAAAAGATAGACGATACCACTATAGCTTTTAGTGAGGGAAACTAATACAGAGAGAGAGAGAGAGAGAGAGAGAGAGAGAGAGAGCTGAAATTGTTGATCAAGAGACAACCAAGGGGGTTTTATTTTCCTGTGGGCTGCGTTTTCTTGGATAGAAACCTATCGATAAAGGTTTGGAGTGTTGTGGCATCTGCCCTGTAGTGGTTTTGGGTGAATTCTTGCAATTCCGACCATGTGAAATCAGGGTACTTCCTTGTCTCGTGAAGATCCTCCGGTGGCCTCACCACCTTGTCCTTTTTCGGGCTTACGAAAAACACCAACGATCTCCTTGCTTTTTCCTTGTTCACCACTGCTCTATGTAGGCAACTCTTGTATCTACCATTAGATAATGCCTGCATGTCATATGTATACATGGTTAGGAAATACGTAATGTAATATCACATAGATTTATAGTTGTTAAGATATACAATTCCACATTGATTAAAGATAAAAATATAGATCAATTTAGAAGGGCTTAAACTATTCATTTTAATAAGATTGACCTTTTAAGATGAAACTACAAATCTTAACACGGTATTAGAGTCCATTAAATTTCAACGAGTAATTCGATCCGATTAAAATTTAAAAAACGAACACACGAATTTCAAAATTGATCTGCTAGCAACGAGACACCATCTTGTAGGGATATGTTAAGAGATAAAAATTCATATCGATTAAAAATGATAATATAAATCAATTTATAAGGGTTTGAACTATTTCTCTTAATAATGTTGACATTCTAAAATGAAACCCAAAATCATAATAATAGTAATTCTCCATGAGCACGCCTTAGATTCTCACTACAAAGAAAAGTAAGTATAATGGTGATTTTAATCCTTTCATTCTATGAGTAATAAACTATATGTAGCGAAATGACAATTTAGGTGAAAAACTCATTTTTTTTCATTAATTTTGCTACATGAATATCAATATTTACATAAAGTTTGACATAATGTCACGTGACAATTTATTATTGGACAGTTTAAAATATTTTTTCATTAATTATGCTACATGAACATCAATGTTGACATAAAATTTGACATAATGTCATGTGACAATCTATCATTGGACAGTTTAAAATGCAGTTAGCTTTTCTATTCAATAATATATTGTAACATACAATTGTAGAGATTTCTGTTAAATCCTTCTAACAAAGTAATTTTATCTTCTTTTTTTTTTAAAAAAAAGAAAAATGCATGTGTAAAGTTTGTATAATTATTCTTCTAATGCTTTTTAGCACACAAACAAATAGCTGTGCTAACGCACAACCGGGACATCATAAATGCTTAATGCCATTTTACCGAAAATTGGAATTAAGCACATAGCTTACTACTCGTTAAATGAATTCCAGTACTGAAAATTAATGCTCGTTTCATTCAAAACGTATGAGAAAAAACCCCAAAAATTACTTTTTAACTTTTCGTCGTTTATAGTGAAATTTCTTGTGTATTGGACAATTTTTATGGTGTTTGTACTGTTGTGTGTCTTTTTGTGTACATATTAAGACAAATAAGTTTTTATTTTTTTATTAATGTTCTGTCCTCTTCAAGAGAAATAAGTCATTCGTAGCCGAACCCTACATCAGATGCTTCCAAGGTTATGTACTAGTTTATAACTCATACAGTACTGAAAAGGGATGGCCAATATGTTAAATTGGCTACAGAATACAACAAAAGGGTGGGCGCGGTACCGTATTATCAGTGGTCCTTTAGACTATATATCACAATATGCTAGCATAAATTAATTTGGCAGACTAAAACTGTCCCATCGTTGTTTTTCCTGATGAACTGATATTCCAAATATCTAGCCATCCGGGCCAACAAAGCATGCTAAAAATCCCAGAAGTGGTAAAAATGAGCAATTATTTGATTTATATGAATCATGCTATCGTAACATAATCTTTGACACAATGATTGACATAATGTGACATGATATTTTATCATTAGACTATTTTGAACATAATTAACTTTTTCATCCAATCATATCTTATCAACTAACATTATGTCACTTTATCCGTCAACTAATTTATGGTAAAGTGGCGTAACCCAATTTACACAGGCTAGTAAACCACCAATCTGGTACAAATATTCATGATTTGAAGAAAATGGGGATGAAGATTTCATTGAAAACCCTAAATTTTTTAAAAGGAATAAGACTTTTAGCAAAACATGGTATAAGATCATTCGATTCCCTATTTTTCATTCAATGGAGGTATGTATGTTTTATGTCTACTACATACACTTTACTTTTGGCTCTTGTTCGATTTTAATTTATTTGAAAGGAGTTTTGCGAAAAGTGATTTTTTAGAGTGTGTAGTTAAAAAGTAGGGTTTATAATTATTTTATTGGAAACATGTGTAGTTGTAAATAAGTTTAAGGATGAGTGATATGAAAAAATAAAAATCAAACAAAGGCTTATATTTCTTTATGTGTGTGCAATAGACCTAGTGATCCTCTTCCGAACACTTTTATTTCGTCTTAGTTAATGCACTCCTAACCCTCGCCATGATTGAAGTGATTTTGAAAAGATCAAAAAGTTGTAAACTCAAGAAGTTTTAACCTTACCAATAAGTAAATTAATTAAATTAATGAATATGAACTGACATAAAAATATTAAAGTCACTGTGCAAGGAATTCACAAATAAAAAAGGATAAAACACGAATCAGAACGTACCATGAATGTATCTCCAATGTTAACGACAAAGGCATCGTGGCGTGGCTTGATAGCTTGCCATTTGTTATTTGCAAAAACTTCGAGTCCTCCAACTTGATCTTGATGGAGTATTGTTATGGAATTTGGATCACAATGAGGACCTGTGCCAAAGGTTAGGCCAGCTTGGTTGCATGGTGGATAGTTATTGCACCTCATTATTGAACAACCATCTTCGTAAAATTTCCTATAGTATGATCCGTCAAGTCCCAAGCTAATTGACAGCAGTCCCAAGATTGCCAGAGACAATTTTTTCATCGCCTCACAATATTTGTGCAAAACATACCTAAGAAATTCAAGTGTTCATAAGTACTGCAATTTATTGACTATAATTTCAAGCACAAACATATTTATGTATACTAAAATTTGCTTACTGTGTACACAGTGTTATATTGATAGTTGTCAAGATGAAGGGTTAGACAAACCAATACGTTCCTACAAATACAAATGCATATATAACTGATTTGTCATATATCAAGTCTTACGACATCTATTTTTTTGCATACCACTTGTCTAACCATACGTACGTTGTTCATCATATTATATAACTAATATAGTACTATTATAAAATGTTTGATATGGCCGGTCACACTGAATTTGACAAGGCAACTGATGAGTTTTGTACTAGTATAAAATCATATCAAGTCTAGTGTACTACACGTTCATTTAATCGGTTGTTTTGGGAATGTAGACTTGTTATTGAATCCTGCTTACCAACGTGACCTAAAATGATGGTCAGCTTAATTTATGTACAAATAAAGGCAGAAAACTATATCTATTATTTATTAAAATGAGACACGACTTTAATATTGAGTAATCTTACCCTGCCTCTTCAAAATCCTTCCCCAGAATAGATTTGAAATAGTTAGCCAGATCAATTTCTGGGCCATTTACATAATCATATCCAAATGAAAATGTTTCCTTCCATGGCAATTTCGACGAATATCGATCAGAATGAGCAACCGAATAACCCCAGACACTACCTGGCTTTCGTTTAGCTAGTACCTTGCGGATTATCGGAAGCTTGAAGAAGGCGTCCATCTCATCATGTGCAGCCTGTATCACGTTAATATCAACAGCATGGTTGACAACTTGGAAGAATCCATGGTTTAAACAGGCTGCCCTAATTTGTGAAGCTGCACGAATGGTTGCTTGTTCATCACCATCCAAGAATCCCTTTAGGTCTATGGGTGGCTCTTTGAGTTCATCTTGAGTATAAACTAAGTCCTGATGAGGCCATAGGAATCTTGTTGGCAAGTTTGTTTGTTTTTGGAGAAGGGATGTGTCAAAAACTAGTAGCCCATGTTCTTTATCATTTTTGACGTCAAATGGAGAACAAAGAACTAGGGTTGAGACACTAGGATCCATGTTGTGAGGCACATGTTTAAGGAGTGGAATCAACAGATAATATTTATAGAAGAATGAAGAGTATAATGTTGAAAGAAAGCTAAGGAACAACAAAGAGCAACTATAAGTATCGTTAGAATTTGGATGTGACCCGAATTTTTTGTTGAAGTAATTGAAATGCATGTCAAGAGGAATTCAGTTTGGAATACTATTTGAGTCTTATTCAAATTGAAATTCTATTTGGAAGCCTTATTGGGAGTTTGGCTTGGAAAATGATTTTGAGATGAAGAAAACAACTTGAAACAAAAAAGAAAAAAAGAAAAGGGGATAGAACGCCCAGCGCCAGGTGCCACTGTGGTGTTTTTAATTCCCTTTTTTTTCGGACTTTATGTCTTCTTCTTCGTCTAGAACTTGAAAAAGAGATTCCTGTATATATTCCACATTGCATCTTCACAAAATATATATTCAACAATATCTTGAGAGGGTTTGAGAAGATATATTCAGATCAATTGTATATTTATTCATTATTATTCACGAGTCAATAAAATCTTCAAATTCCTCAGCCATATTTCTTGTATTTTATTATTATTGTGTTTACAGTCATATACTTCATATTTTGCCATACAATTTCAATATTTCAATCATGAATTACAACGAGTAGATAAGAGAAATACATAATTCTTAACAAGTGATATCATAGCAATCCCGTCGGTCCTCAATAAGTGGCATCAGAGCCAAGTTCAACAGTTCTGTAGAGCGCAATGTTTGATTTGTTTGAGGTTTTTGTTCTTGATGATTTCCATGAAGTATGACATTCTGCTTTAGAATCGGAGCACCAGATTCACGCTGTGGTAGGTTAAGATGCCAGCAATACTCGCACAGATGGATTTGGATGATATGTTATTGGGAATTGATAAGATGCCCGCAATTTTGATCGCGGATGAGAAATTATGGAAGGATAAAAATGCACTTTTTCATATTCATCTTCATCTCTTGAATAATATTCTTCAGGACGCTTTGAATGAGGTTTTAGCAGCTGCTTTATAGTTGAAATTAGAATAATTGTGCAAAACCAAAAGTCTAACAAGCAAATTGCATCTCAAGCAGATATTATAATCTCATCGTATGACAGAAGGTGGATTCTTGGAAAATCACCTGACTGTATTTTGGCGATAGTCACTGATTTGAAAACTTTTAGAAGTAAAGTATTGTGAAGAAGATTTGGCTTTGATCATCTTGTGTTCGTTGCCAGCTTCGTTTTCTTCATTTAGAGACACAATTTTGTATAGTTGTGATACTCTCAGGGTGTATTCTTTATGATTTTTTGTGAATTTGAAGTAATTCTACAGAGCAATGCTTGTATTCATTGGAAGAGGTGGTGTATTTTGTGTTTGTTGGATAAATCAGTTTTAGTTATTATTTAAGAGTTGAGTTCGTTCTTTACAGACGGATTTTCTTCTCTAGATAGAGAAAATTTTAAAGATTTGTTCGTTGCAGTGGAATTCGTGTCGAGATAGAGATTGTTAGAATTTGAGTGTGACCTGAGTTCCTTATTGAAGTAATTGAAAAATTCTAATTGAAGTACACGTCAAGAGGAATTTAGTTTGGAATGCTATTGAATTCTTATTCGAGTTGAAATTCTACTTAGAAGCCCTATTAGGAGTTCGACTTGGAAAATGACTTTGAGATGAAGAAAACAACTTGGAGCGAAAAAAAGAAAAAAAAAAGAAAAGAAAAGAAAAGGGGACAGAACACTCGGCGCTTCGGGCATGGGCCGCCG
>CAIGRB010065867.1:0-19587 GCA_903798255.1 Fraxinus quadrangulata
AAATATAATATTTTACAATTTTAGATGTTATGTATTATATATTAATTATTAAATGATTTATATTTGAAATAATATTAAAAATAAGAAAAAAAAAACTTTTTTTTATGCCTAGACTCGCTTAAGATCGTAAAACTTAAAGTTTTGTTTCCACGTCTAATTACGCTTTATGCTTTTTAAAACATTGCTTTAAGATACTTCATTTTTTTTTTTTAAAGCTAATTCAAACATGCTCGTGTTCAATTTTAAATGTAATGCAAAAATAAATAAATTTTCTCTGCCTTCAATATCTAATTGAGATGGTTTAATGCCTTGTCATAACATAAGTTACAAAATAAAATTTGAGGTCATCTTTTTGGAAAAGACCAATGCTTGGTCTTGCTCTCTTACCTCTTGTAGTTCTAGTCGGACGATTGTATTCTCTTGGCCGAATTCTATTAATCTTTCATTATTCAACCATGTTTCAATAATATTTTTCTAATATTTCGTATCTATGTTATCACACTCGATAGATATATTTATTTCACTTTATGGATGTAAGAGCAACAGTAATATTTTGTCATGCGGTTTCTTTTAAATTTAAGTTTGCGAAGAGACTCGATTTATTATAAAGTTCAGCAAATAGGGGTGCTTTAAAGGCTTCAACCCTTTTTCATATGTTTATTTATTTTATTTCAAAGAATATAAATAAAAAATAGAAAAAAAAAAATCTAAGCAACCGAAGTAACAAACATTAAAAAAATCTTGAATAGAATGAAGTAGATAATTGCTTGCGTTGTGTTTCATGTTAGCAATATATTTATGAGGGTTACATATAAGCGAGTCGAAACATGTTTGAATAATCAACTTCTTTTTATTATTTTTATCTTAAACTATTTTTAAAGAAGTCTATAAATTATAAAAATAAGTAATTTACTTTTCTTCAACTTCGATAAATAAAAAATATCTATAAGTCCGTGTTTAGTTTTGCTAAAAATAAAAAATTTGGTAAATTTTGATAAAAATTGAAAAAATACATGATTGAAAAGTTGATAAAATTGTGAATTCCATGAAATATGTGATTAAAATTAATTGTTAACTTTCATTTAAATTTTTATCGATTTTTTTTAGTTATTCGAAACGACTAAATTTACTTATTAGTAAACTATTATGTTTATGTCATGCTCAAGTACCAACCAGCCGCTCATGGACCTGTGTGAGCATTGATGCATAGTAGTTTCAATTGGTGTGAGGGTTTTGTAGTGGCCCGACCAGTCGCATTTCTCAGTGGACAATCTTGGTACGTCCCAAGTTGAATTGGGCGATGAAGATTTGACTGATCTAGACATGACATGTTTTCAAAGAACACATCATTCTAACCCACTTTGACATTGAAAGGCACGTATTCCACTTCGCTCCTAATGCGGGCTGAAGTTTCTTTCTTGGAGCTTGTTTGGTATGTTTTCAAGTGTTCATAAGTTATGGATCACACGAAATGTGTAAGTTACTTCTATGAAACACATGAATATTACGTATGTTTAATCAACTTAAAAATAAATAAATAAATTCTCAGAATATGCACTAATCCTAGCGCATGGATACGTTATTAAGATCAATACTTATACCACCAAGGAGACAAATTAAGCCTTGTTTGGTGGTCTTTTTCTTGGAAAAATATTGTTTTGAATAGTAAATTTTTGGAAAATACGTAGTTAAAAATTAAGGAAGAATTTTGAATTTTCGTATAGAATAAACTAAGCAGTCTGATTTTGTTATTTTATCTTTTTCCACTTTCTTTATAAATGGGTAGACTGGTCGTCGATCAACCTTCACTAGTTGATAAGGTTCAGCAAAGAGGCATGCTTTAAAGGCTTCAAACCTTTTTCATATAATATATTTATTTTATTTCAAAGTATATAATAAAAAATAGGAAAAAAAAATCAACATTAAAAAAATCTTGAATAGAACGAAGCGGATAATGGCTTGTGTTGTGTGAGGGTTTTGTAGTGGCCCGACCAGTTACATTTCTCATTGGACAATCTTGGTCCGTCCAAAGGTTAAACTAGGCGACCAAGACTGTCTGACCAATCTTGGCACGACATGTTTTCGAAGGACGTATCATTCTAACCCACTTTGATAGCAATAAGAACGTATAGACACTCCAGTTTTTCAAACTATAGCATGTTCGCCATATTCAACTTCGTTCCTAATGCAAATAATATGGCTAAAGTTTCTTTCTCAGATCATGTTTGGTATGTTTTTAAGTGTTTATATGTTGGTAGATTTCATGAATTTGCATTTTTACTTCTATGAGGCACAAGAATAAAACGCTTGTTTAATCAACTCGAGCTTGACGACTCCCAGCTCGGCTCGGGCTCGTTGTTTACACTCTAGTACACTATTGGACAATTTGAAATTTGTACAATTTTCTCATCCAATCTTTCGCGGACAACAATGATAATGTCAACCAAGATGTAAAAAAAAAAAAAAAGTTGTACAAGGACAAAATTAAGATTGAAAACAAGCAAAAGTTCAAAGCAGTCTGATTTTGTTGTTCTGTGCAAAGTTGGTATCTTCTTCCACTTTCTTGATAAATGGGTAGACTAGTAAATCAACCTTCAACAGCACTTTTACAATGTAAAAAAATTACAAAGTTCATCAGATTTTTCTGTGTAGTAATAATCATGTCTTCTCGGTTTTCATCGACAGATTCAAAAGCTGTAATCTGTTTTGAAAACTCTGTTCCTTAGTCCCTTCAACCCTTCAAATTCCTTACCTTTTCCTCCTGATTCTGAAACTTCCTTTTCCTCTTCCTTTTCCTCTTCATTTCCATGAAAAGCAGGGTGGGTTAGAATGGTGTTGAGTAGTTGAGACCCTCTGAGTGCATTTGTCAATGGCAAATGACCCACCGGCGTGTTTTCATCCATTTCCCATATGAATTCACCAGGGAATGACTTGTAATTGTATTGCACAACTTCTGAAGATTCAAGCTTTTTCATCCAACCAACCTTGATGAAGAATTTAGTGAAATCCCTGTCCATTTTCTCCCAAATCTTCTTCTGTACACTGTAACCAAATTTGTTGTCACTGTACTGCTTCCATAATTCGTCAATGGCTTTGAGATCAGATTCTTGAATGAACTGGACTTCAGAGAAGAAAACATAGCCGCGTTTCTGGGCTGCTTCTCCAGCGAGGACTATGAGGAGGCGGCGAGTTTCTTCGTCGGCTTCCCGGAAGTTTTTTGAGGATAAATGCTGTAGGAGGACGTCGAAGGATACGTTGGGAGAGGCGGAGGGAGTGGCGATGGAGGAGGAGGAAACTTTGGAGGAGATGGCAAAAGTGGTGTTGTGTGAGAAAGAAGGGGAGGTGGTAGAAGTGGTGGTTGGTTTCAGAAAGCAAGAATACGAGGCGGCGGTTGAAGGGTGGCAATCTATGGAGTGGCGCCGCCGCAGTGGTGTTTTGTGGCAAATGGAATTCCAAGAATTGGTGGCCATTAGATAGAGAGAGTGTGGATGATCAAGAGGGCATCACGAGGGAACAAGAGAGGGGGAGGGAGCATGAAGTATTGAAGACAAATGAAGTGTAGAGAGAAGAGGTGTGAGTGCGGTTTGATTTCAAAGATAAGAAATGAGTGAAGAGTGAAGTCAAGGGATCATCAAGAAAAATATAGAGCAAGAATGTGATTGGTTGTGTAGGGGTGAGGCTGGATACTCTCTATCATAACCTCCAAGGGCACCCATCCAACCCCAGTAGTTGTAGAGGCCATCTCATCTCATCTCATCCCATCCCATCCCATCCCAACCCACCCCTCTTCTCATTTTGAGGTCTGTGGTTTGCCACAAGCCTTGTTTAAACCTTTTTTAAAAAATTGTAGAATAGATCGTGCCAAACCCAACCAAAAGATTGACCATCGATTATCAAGTAGAGTGTAGCAAGCTCAAATTGTCGAATTCATGCTCAAATTTAGGAGCATCTGTGACTGACCTTATTATAAATCTATTTATGTATCGTTGAAATTTTCATGTATGCATGTGTTTATATTTATATACACATTAAATTTTATAGTTATTGTGGAAAGTATTGCAATTGTACGATATCAATTAAACAAATAATAAAGTGAACTTAAAAAGTCAGATTATCGTTTTCATAGTGACTACTATTTACTGATTAATTTAAATAATCTTAACTCCTATTTGAATAGTACGAATAAACATATAAAATATATAATCCAATATGGAGATTAATCTTAAAGGTCTAGACTATGTGGCCTTTAGAGATAATCTTAAAGGCCGAGATAAATTCTAATCCAATTTTTATGAAATGACCCATAACTCTAACATGTCGTGATTTGGAGAAAATTTCAATGCTCACGGAGCCAATTGCACATTTTATAACTTGAAGTTAAATTTCAAAATTATTGCTTAGGACTTGATTTTCTTAATTTACTTCTTAAATAAAATTCTTTATAGTAGTTGATTGGTTATTGAAATAAAATGTAAATCTTCTAAATTTAAGTTGAATAATTCCCTGTCCTTTACAACAAGTCTCTTTTCATGGTTTCTTTCTCATTGAATCTCTGAAGTTACTTATTCCAAGGAGGGAATTCAATGTACACGAAGTCTGGATTTAATCTCCATGTAAAGACCATTTCTCTCTTGATGACTTGATGATGAAGTATATTTTACACTGAGGACTTCAATTATTTGTCATAATCTAAAGTGCGTAGAAATGTGATATCTAGCTTCTTTGATTTGATTCAATTTTATCTAGTCAATCGAACTAAAGTTCGAATGGTCAAATCTGTTTATCTGACTCTTGCTACTTAATAAAACACAACTCCGAATTTACAGCGCACTTTAATAAAAAAAAAAAATAGTGTAAAGAGTAAGGCAAAGAAAAGCTTATCGAATTACTTCAAAATGATTCAAATTACACTTCTGCCTGCAATTTAAAACCCCGCAAAGAACCCACATCTCACGCTCTCTTCAAAAGTTAAGGCTGTATTTTCATTAAATTTTGACTATTGCGTTAATTTAATTTAATTTAATTTAATTTTTTTAATTATTCAAAAAATTTGCTCCGTGATTAGCTCGTAACATGGACTACACTCTAAATTATTTAAATAAAACTCCCTATAGTTGGTAGATTGGTTATTAAAATAAAATTTAAATCTTCCAAATTTTTGTCGATATCCCAACCCTGTTCGAAACAAGAAGTCTCATTTCTCGATCTTTAGTACTCTTGCAAATTAGCCAAAAGAAAAGAAAGAGAGAGAAAAAAATGTTCGAATTTGTTATTTACAACTATTATATGTTCACACTAAGGTGTGGAAGTGAGTCGGGCCCGGCCGGCTCGCGAGCCGGATATGTAGGCTCGGGCTCGGCTCGGTCCCTTTTTTTTGTAGTTTATGTTTATACATGTTATAATTCTACAAACAAAATTAAAAATCTCCGCCATTTTCCGAGCTGGGGACCGGCTACAATTATCGTAAGCGGAGTTTATGAAGTTTTAAAAAAAAATTCACGTATTTATAGCCAAAAATGTATCCGTTTTTTCAAAATTTGAATTTCAAATTGACTGCGACTTTAAAAAAAATGTGAAAAAAAAGGTAAAAAAAAACTGTCATAGTAGGCAACTATGACAAGGCAGCTCATAGCTGCTTGCTATGACAAGGCAACTCATAGTTGCCTCCGTGTAGCAGGCAGCAACAGTTAGCTGCCTGCAATTTTGCAGGCAGCTGAATGTAATTATTATTATTATTTTTTTTTAATAAATGGAGCTCGAGTCGAGCCGAGCCGGAATGGCCCGTGCCCGTGTGGCTTGGCGAGCCACACGGGCTGGCTCGGCTTGAGCCGATTCCTAAAAATGAGGCTCGGTGCTCACGGGCCGCGAGTCGGCTCAACTCGGGCTTCCAAGCCATTTTGCCAAGGCTATTCATACTATTGTACATTTTAAATTTTACTTATGGACACACACTTAATAGTGTAAAACACATAGTTAACTAACAAGCTCGACCTTATGTGCGGAATTAATCTATTAAAAGAAATAAGTCTCCTTTTAATAGTTTCTAGATGATTAAGCATACAATTCAATTTTAGTCCTAAGCTTGAATACCGCAATTGTAATATGAAAAGTAATAAACAATGAACACCAATATGATGACGGAGAAACCTAACTGGGAAAAACTCCGAGACCAAGCCAGTTACCTCCACTATATACAATATGGTTACAGTTCAATTCCAAACTAGTTTCACTAGTTATTGTAAACCCTACAACTCCAAGATATGCTGCTCATTCCTGCCTTGCGATATGCTACTGTAGATACTGTCTAGCCAACCTGCTAGATCTCTCGATCTACCTCATGTAACTTCCAAGTTCTGCTGTACTTACAGACTTACAATCTTCTACCAAGATTTGTTGCAGCAGTCTCACGTTCTTCTGCACACGTCTCTTCCAAGTGGATACCCAGGAATCACCTATTCCTATTTTCTTCCTACGCTTGTAGTCCAACCTCTCTCAACCTCTAGAAACTTCTGAAATCCAAATGAGAAAGTACCTTCTTATGACCAATAAGAAGTAGGTCGTATTTTGGTTTAAGGAATTCATGTTTTTCCTAACAGGTGGTTGTATGATCTCAAAAATCAAAATAATAGAATCAATATAAGAATATCTTGGATCTTTAAGGAATAAGTAATATAATGAACAACCAAATCTAAATTCGTCCAATGACTTGGATATTTATAGTAGGGGTAATTAGATTGAATGGGTTGGAAAAACATGTTTAAAATCCCGAATTAGAGTTTTTCGAAACAACATGTCGCTTGAGCAAAATCTCAGTGACAGGAGCGACAGCCTCTCACTCGAGCGAGAGCCGGGCTACAAGCGAGCGATAGCCATTCTCTTTTGGTCGCTCGAGCAGTGTCCAGGCTATATGTCAGCGATAATGCGGTGCCGTGTTTCTCTTCTTTTCATACTTGAACCCTAGACTTCATAACCCAATTTATACAAATTGTATCATAAGTCATTGACTTTTACAATACGTTACAAATCAGTCCTTTTGTCTATAGAATCGCCAACACTAAAAACCTAACAAACTCTCCATTTTGTATTCTATGACAAAACTATAAAATAAGTCAAGGAAAAACTAAAAGTAAAATCTAAACTACCAAATCTTCATCAAACTGATGATTTTTGCATTTCTTGTTAAACCCGTTTCCTGAAATTCACAACTCAATACCCAGTGTAAAAATACGTGATATAGGAAATCAAAAACTCATGAACACAAATAAGCATGCTAGTTTGAGATGTAACATGATGTCAATCAAAACACCAACCAAAACATTAACATCACAAAACATAAAAAACTCAAACAGCTATGCATATGATATGCAATGCAGATGCAATGCACATTTTTCCCCTTACTGCGAATTCTCAATGTTTATATGCAGTAGGTAAAATGTATCTATGTCTCTTCTCAACGACCCCTAGACATAAAATGCAAAAATGAAAATCTCAATTTTTCATTCAATGCTACCCCTTTGTTTGTTCGCTCTCCCCCTTTTGGTCACAAATGACTAAGGGATAAAAAAAACTTGCAACATTAACATATAATTATTCAAAAATGTAGTCGTTAACATACATAAGTATAATCAATGTACAGTAAACATTCCGACATACTCAGTTCAAGTTAACATTGAGTAAATTATATAAGTGACCCGTGTGTGTAAAGTGTTACTAATAATTTGTAAATATGACTCCAAACCTTAATTTTGTGAGAAATGATATGCTAAACATTACTGTCAATAAATATATTCATCTACTTATAAAAGTCAAATCATTTACAGTGCATTAGGACCTTTAAATAAAAACTCATTGTATATTGAGGGAATGTTTGGGAGAGATTTGAATTGAATTAAAATTGAAAATATAGTCGTTATTGGGTCACACTCGTCTAATAAAAGTCAACAATAACGGTTAGTTTTCAATTTTAATTCAATTAAAATCCCTCTCAAACAAGCTCTGAATTTTTCTTTTCTCGCTCTGACTTATTGCATATATTTTTCAGAACATTGAAACTCATAATTATTTTTCAAATCTTAAGTCCAGGTTCCTCTTTATTAAGCGACTAAAATGACTCATATAACGAATTTTAGGCCGTTAACCAAAGTCAGTTGACCAAAGGAACCAGGTTATGAGAAACCCCGCAGGTTTAATTGCTCAGGTCAAATAGGCTCCAAAAAAAAATATAAGATATTGAACTTTTGATTATCGGGGATAACCTCAAACTTATGTCTAATAAATATGGTCAATTCATATTCAAAGTCAGCTTACTAACATGTAACTACCATCACAAATCTCATACGCGCGGTTAAGTCCATTACAATATGATAGTATATGAAGTGCAGATGGTACATGAAGACATCTATACTAATTACTCCATATCAACCCAAGCAAGTAATGGAAAATATGACACAACTTATCAATTATATCCATACATGATCACAACATGCAAGTTTAAAAATGTCATATATGCTGTAAAAAAATTCCATCATTTTTTATTTTTCAATTTTCCATTTTTTTTGTTTTGTTTTTTTTTTTTTTTAACATGAAAGCACCAAGCATAAAAAAAATAAAATAAAATGGCAAACACAATAAAAATAAAACATATGAGTGGGATAGACAACGAAGTACTCATCTAGATAGTAAGGTTAGGACACAAAATTAAGCTCTGATACCAATTGAAAAACGTGTAGTTAACTAACAAGTTCAACCTTACGTGCATAATTAATCTTTTAAAAGCAATAAGTCACTTTTTAATAGTTTCTAGACGATTAAGCATACAATTCAATTTTAGTCCTAAATTTGAATATCGCAATTGTAATATGAAAAGCAATAAACAATTAACATCGATATGATGACAGAGAAACCCAACTGGTAAAAACTCCGGGACGAAGCCAGTTACCTCCGCTATAGACAATATGGGTTACAGTTCAATTCCAAACTAGTTCCACTAGCTATTGTAAACCCTGCAACTCCAAGATTTGCTGCTCATTCCAGCCTTGTAACCTGCTATCATAGATACTGTCTAACCAATCTGCTAGTCTCTCGATCTACCTCTTGTAGCTTTCAAGTTCTGCTGTACTTACAAACTCACAATCTTCTACTAAGATTTGTTGTAGCAGTCTCATATTCTTCTGCACACGTCTCTTCCAAGTGAATACCCATGAATCACCTATTCCTGTTCTTTTTTTTTTTTTGCGCTTGTAGTCCAATATCTCTCAACCTCCAAAAACTTCTGAAGTCCAACTGAGAAAGTACCTTCTTATGACCAATAAGAAGTAGGTAGTGCTTTGGTTTAAGGAATTAATGTTTTTTCCAACAGGTGCTTGTATGATATCAAGAATCAAAATGATAGAATCAATATAAGAATATTTTGGATCTTTAAAGGCTGATAAGAAGAAGTAATATAATGAACAACCACACCTAAATTCATCCAATGACTTGGGTATTTATAGGAGAGGGAATTAGGTTGAATGGACCGAAAAAATCTGTTTAAAATCGCGAATTAGGATTTTTCGAAACAACTTGTCGCTCGAGCGAAACCTTGGCTACACTCGAGCGACGGCCTCTCGCTCGAGCGAAAGCGACACGACCCATCCCAAGTCACCATAATGGACCTGACATGTGTCGTGCGCTGATTATAGATACCAGCTAAGTGCTGGACCCACCATCAAGGCAACTATGAACTACTAAAACTATGACACACATTTATAAAAAATTTGACAGAGTTTCCCCTGTAATATGGACTAAAACCACCTGAAAATAACCAATATTTTCAAACCATTACATATAATTTTAAACAGGGTACATCAACCCTCAAAACTTAAACTATTCAAAATGCAATACAGGAAAGTTAACCCTTACAAATATTTTGCATACAAAAATCTCAAATGTATGCAAAACACCAAATATGTAATGAGCCCAAAAGAAATATGAACTGAATGAGTTAATAAAACGACTCATACAATTAAAGATAAGGAATGGTTCAGCTCGGTGGATCAACAAACTTCAATGCTACTCAACTCAGCTACTATCTGATAAGAAAAGAGGTGACAAAAATATGAGCTGATAACTCAGTGAGTGGATAGTTTGTAAATAAGTAGATTTTCTGAAAAATCATATTCTTTTGAAATTTGGAGAAATTCTGAAATCTAATAATACTTTTTAAAACTGAAATATGACTTCATCATAAAATCCTTTGTTTTTCATTCTAAATAAGTAATTGTAAAATATAACGAATATAATGAATTTAATCTCTATGAAAATCTCTGAAATCTTTTGCTATTCAAAACTATAAGTTGAAAGCTTTATATTGAGAACTGAATAATCTGAATTTTATAACTGAAAATCAAATAAGTTATTAAAAATACTGAAATATTACTCCAAAAAGGTACCATAAATAACCTTACTCATGTATCGATTGGTACCGATATACATGGCAAAGCTATTCAATTCTGAAATTCTGTAATTGTGAAATTCTAGTCATACGTGCGCAGAGTCATAACTGCTCATACACTGTAGAAATACATTCACACCAGTACAGACCGGGTAAAATCACCATAACTGATCATACACTGTGGAAACACATTCACACAAGTGCAGAGTGGGTAAAATCACCATAACTGATCATACAATGTGAAAACACATTCACATCAGTGCAGACAAGGGTAAAATCACCTGGGTACTTTCTGGTATTTTTAAAATAACTTTATATCTGCTAAAATATATAATATAAATATAATATGTTAGAGAAATAATTTAAATGAACTAAATTGAACTTTTAAAATAATTGATAATAAAATCCGTTTGATTATTAAAATCATGCTGTCAAATCAAATATATAAAATAATTAATTTTCTGATATAATATAGATTTAATAAATATTTATTTATGAAAAGTAAGCTTTTCACTCACAAAAAGCAAGCTACAATCTATGACGATCGATAAACTTTTCTAATTTCCTCATTACCACCTGAAATACCATATAAAATAATCAATTTAACGACTAACAAAAACAAGAAACCTTATTATCTATCGTTATAATTCTTAAACCAAAATTTTCCGATACTTGAATAAATTTTCAAAATTATCTTTTAATCAAGTGGAACTAATTACACTCTATAGTCTATTTACTAATAACCAGTTCCTCAACATAACCTTCATTCCAACATAAATGCAATTATCCACTTCAAATCTAGTGAAACTTGAAATCGTGCTTCCATCATTAAATTTACATCTTGTTACATCCATACATTCTTTCAAGTGAGTCTTCTATCAACATAATCATTGCTCCAACAATTTATACCAAAGAACTCAATTAAAATTCTAGGGTTTACCACACAAAAAATAAGAATTCCTTACCTCAATCCAACTGAAAATTTCCCAATCAAATCACTTGAGCAAGAAATTAATCCTCTTCCACATAATTTGAAAGTTAAACTAACCAATTAAAACCCTAGAATTTAACATAAAACAATTCATTTATCCCATGAAGAAATTGATAAATTAAACACAAATAGAAGAAAATAACAATTATTTCTTCTTCCCTTTCCTCCCTTCTTCTTCTCTTCTTCCCTTTTTTTCCTTCTCTTCTTTTCTCGTTCTCTCGAAGCTTCTTCACTACCGGCTCTCTGTCTTGCGTGTGTGTGAGTGAGTGGAGTGAAATGGGAAATGGGTTAAATTTGGTGATGTTATTGGGCTTTTAACATAGTTAGTCCCCCAACTTCCCATGATGAATAAGTAAGTCCTCTAACCTATTTTGCACATCAATAGGTCCTTAAACTTCATAAAATAAACAAGTATAACCCCCATTTAAAATTAATCCATCTTAATCCCTCATAAATTATCAATTGAAAAAAAATAAACCCAAAGAAATAATTAATTTCATTTAAGTCCCTCTTTGATCTTGACTTTGACAATTCAACCACTCTCTAACTATTCCTTTTAAGTAATTGTGTTTTTAATTATGATCTCTATTTATCAACCTAAGTTAAAAAGTAATTTAACTTATTCTATCAATATAACTAATCCAAAAATTCATGATAATAATCATGATAATTGTGAAGAAGTATATATACGATCTAACATGAANACTAATTAAAAATGGATAGTAACAGAAAACCAGGCGACAAGCGAGCGATAGCTATTCTATTTTGGTCGTTCGAGCAGTGTCCAGACGATGGGCCAGCAATAATACGACGTCGTGTTCCTCCTCTTTTCATGCTTGAACTCTAGACCTCATAACCCAATTTATACAAATTGCACCATAGGTCCTTGACTTTTACAACACGTTACAAGTCAGTCACTTTGTCTACAGAATCGCCAATACTAAAAACCTAACAAACAGATCTATCCAATATTTATAAATTCTCCATATTTTATTGTGTTAATTTAATTTATTGAATCTTACTTTTTTTCAAGGCTAGACAAAAGAAAATATTAAGTTATTTAAATGAAAGTTGAAAATACTCTAGGGTAATCCTCTACGGCTATATACCGCACTTCTATGTTTTAGAAAAAAATAATTATTTATTTATTTATTTTGGCGACTCTTGTTACCAAATGTCACTTTGACATAGTCGATACATTTAGAAAAATTTGATGTTTGTCTAAGATAAAAGTCCAAAATTTTAGATATTTTCATTCAAAAAAATTTACAGATTGATTTTTTCATCAGTTTTAGTTAAAAAACATATATATTTGATTAATTTACTTTATAAATAGACCTTATGTCACTAATTAAATTAATAGCGATAGAATTATAATATAACTGACCGCGATATAACAATAGGAAATGATGGTTTGAGATTAATTAGTGTGTTTTTCATCGGTGAACTTTTCTGAAAAAATGTCGATAGAATTTACATTGTTGAATAAAGTAACAAAAATATATAAAATCAAATATTAGATTTTGTTGGCAATTAAATAACTATTAAAAATAGTTTAAGATTATGAAAGGTTTTATAGTTAGTAATATCAAAAACATGAATAAATATAAAGTTGATTCCGCGACCCAAATTTTTGTCAATAAATAAAGTAGTAAAACTACAAATAATTAAATATTAACAGAAATAACGTTGGAAATAACAAAAAGACAGTTTAATAATAATTTATACGTTAGTAATTCTCCAAAGAACGATGGAAAGTATATTTGAACTTTGTCTTTAGTAACTTGTAAGAAAATAAAAAAATAAGAAGATAAAATTTTGTCGATGACATTGAAACATCGTAGATAGCTGCTAATAACACCAATATTGTCGATGACCATTGTCCTGATTTCATCTAGATCATCGATAGATGTTGATTTTCGTCCAAATCATCAACAATAATATCGCATGTGATCACTGACGAATTTTTGCTAGTGAACAATTTTGGTCAGTATTAAAAACATTGGTAATGTTACCTTGAGCAAGATTTCAAGATAATTTAAGCCTCTGCTTGGATAAATTTATGAATTATTTATAACTTGTCCAACTTTATTTTCAACCATATATTTTAATGAACATATAAAAATTATTTACTTATACAATGCTTATTTTTGTCTATTTATAAATTAAATCAGATCTTCCCAAATGGAGGTTGTTGACTCTAAAAACGTAATGCCAACGTAGACAACAAATACCGAACCAACTCACGCCTATTCAATCAAATTCCGGCGTGCTTTAACCAGAGGACCAGCGAGCAGGGACGGATATGCCTGCACTGGAATTTGGGCCACCCCCACAGCCCATATTTAAAAAAAAAAGTATGTTCGCATGCTCAATTAAGTACTGCAATTGTCGTTTGGAAATTTGTTGTTGTGGTGCAGCTATTTCACTTAAAATGTAGTGGCATTAGTTCATCACAACCTCTCAAATACACGCCTGACAAAACAAAGAAAGAGAGAAGAGTAAATATAAAATAAATGAATGTAGTTTGATAATTTTGATGACCAAAATGAGCACAGAAGTTGGGATATTCTTTTTATTGTTAAATTCCAATGCGACCACATATACTTGTGACAGTAAAACCCTTTTAACTATTACTGCATAGTTTTGATCAATTCCATGATGTTTGAAGATTTCATTCTGTTTGTCGGTGTCTATGTCTTTTATAATATGCTTTACATTTCCCAAACTCAACCTGGGGACGGGAGAGACATTTTATGTGGCCAGCAGCACATTTGGTTTTGTTTGCCCATTGTATTCAGTATTAATGAGATATATTGCATGAATTCCATGTAATTTTAAAATATTGCAAACTACTCTATTAATTAGTTCTCCTTTGATGGAAATCTTAAAATGTTGTGCCCTTCAATAAAAATATACATTTACTATTTTATCGCCCGCACTAGTAAAACTTCCCGAGTCCGCCCCTGCCGGCGAGAAAGAGAGAATACATGAATGCGGGAGATGCTTTACCTCGCGAGACAGAAATATTTAGGTACCGACGGTAGATATTAAAATGATTGCACTAATAAACAATCACCAATAAAACATAATTAACTTAGAATTTGGCTAACGAATATGGAATAAACACAGAGTTATCTTGAGAGTATTTTTCTTGTGTATCAATATTCAAAATATTCTTCCACCTCCAAAAGTCCCCTTTTTCTTTACAAAGATCACATATTTATAGTGTTATGGCCGGCGTGGTATTCATTGGATTAGAACCACTTGACCTCATCCTCTAAACTGAAGTTTCACATCACTAAGTTTGACATATAATAAATGCACTGACAACGGGTCAGCTGCCCTATATATTAGGCTGACACGTCGACACTTTATGACAAATGTTTCATCAATCATTCCTAAAAATTTCTATAGATCTTACAAGACAATTTCAGCTTCAGGAACTTCGGGAGAACTGAGGTCTTCTGCCGGAGAGAACTTCGTATTGATGGTTCGCAATATGAAGAGCTCTAGCTTCTTTATTGATTTCTTGTAGCGCTTCGGCTTACAGCTTCGCCCATCCAGGCAGTACTTCAGCACATGGGCTTCAACTTTTGTTTGACCTCTTTGCTTTAGACCACTGAGGTTTTTGTTGACTTTCCTTTCTTCGTCGACTACGACGTGACACTTTAATTGTAACCTCGGTGGTAAGGGACATAACAGAGGCTAAAAAAACCCCATAAATAAGTTTCGAAAGAAAGACACATACTTTTACAACTAAATTTCTTCCTTGTGTGGATTTAAAGTAGCACGCCAATCCCGTTCAACCGGTTGCTCATTCACCAGTCCAAGACATGAGCAATCACGAAAATACCCACTTTTATCTGGATTTTGAAACCTCCAAGCTCCTAGAGTCATACAACATAGAATTATCCAATAGTGTGATGCCTTTGTGGTCACCACAATTCTAAAGTTTTTACTTTATTTCAACTTTTATACTAATCTTTTATTTGTAGAACTTACCGTTCTAAACCTTTTAATTAATTGAAGTCGAATGACAAATGGACAAGCGTCCATTTGCTCGTCATTGACCTAAAAATTAAAAACATGATCTCTTTTTGTTCAGTAAAATAAAGGACAAAACAGTATCTTTAGATTTTTACCCATTTAAATCACCCCACGCCACCCCCATCCAACCACAACCAAACCACGAGTTAATTGTTTTAACACCCACCAAATTTTAGGGAGGGTCACGTTTTACTCATTGCACTTCAACTTGCACTCATTTACTCACTGTACTATATATCGTTGCATTTCATTACTCACCAAAAAACTCCCACCACTAACCATTGCATACGTGGAGGATGGAAATCACACCTGGCAGCTGAACGACACTTCATTTAGTGTAATTCTCACCAAACACACTTCTTCTCCCAAACATGCCTATGAAAATCAATTGAAGTCATGAGAATTCATCCCTTGACTCTGCCAGATTCGCTCCCAACTGTAAACCCTAACCCCAAATTGATCCCTTGAAAGCGTGACTCTAACCACCAAATCATACACACTCCAGACAAATCCCAAATCCAAAACTGCAGAGAGCCCTAATTCTTAAATCAAAACTCCATCACAATTGAGAGTGAAGATTTGTTGTCCATTGTTTGCTATCTGTGTTGTTGTCCACCTAATCAAATATTGACACTTCATTTAATTTAACATGTCATCTATTTTAATTTAACACCTTCATTTTATTGTTATGAAGCAAAAAAGAAGACAAAAAGTTGAACTTCACGCATCTCTTTTACTGTGTTTGGTGGTTCTATTAATTTTCAATTAGAGGGAGTGATAAAAGGTTAAAAGGGGTACCTTATGCAGATTGAGGAAAAGGGAAATTGAAATTCTGCAATTTGATTGTGCAAATTTCTTGAACTGAAATACAAGAAGGTGAAGGGTTTTATTGTAAAGAGTGGTGGGTTAGTGGTAAAATTAATAATAGTAAAATTGAGACAGAGAGAATATTTAACGTTAAAAAACTGTTTAAGATTAAAAAATTACACGTTAAATTAAATGAGGTCTCGATATTTAGTTGGGTGGACATCAACTTAGACAACAAACAATGGACAGCAGATTTTCACTCCACAATCGAAGGCCAAACCGTTACCACGAAGCTTGGATTTGCGAAGTGTGATTGTCGAAACCGTTGAGGGTAATGGGGTGCACAACTGTTTCAAGAACAGTTGGTGACTGAGCAATCGAACTTGAAGATATGGAGGATGAATTCACACCAACAAATGCTTCGAGTTCTAGAGCATCAAGGGAAGATGCTTGGAGACTTGAAAAGACATCTTGAATGCAGCCTGAATTATAGTTTAGTTGGCTTGTGGGATATAAAATGCTTAGATGAGCTGCTGTTTTTTGTTTATAGATGGTGTCTCAATCTGCAGCTTCTATTTTTGGACACATTTTTGTTTTTGATGGTTGGTCTTGATGGTGGTTTTTTGTTTTTGATGATGCCTGCAGCCTCTACATGGATATAAACTATGCTTTTTTATTTGATCATGACTGTTCAGAGCAATTAGATCATAGTTTTATGCAATGCTGCTTCTTGGAATATTTAGGCCCCGTTCGATATCCCCAATTTTTCATTGAACTTGGAAATCATTTTTCATTTTCCATCTTTTACATTGTTTGATTGACAAAAATTTTCTTCCCTCCTTTTCTTGGTTTTCATTGAATTTGTTTTCCCACCACTTCGGTGGGAAAATGGTTTTCCATTTTTATTTTATTTTTATTTTTAGCAATGAAAACAAATTCTATCCCCAATTGTAACAAATTCTATCCTTTAAAACAGGTAAAACAAAGTCAAACGAATACCAAAAGATCTAAAATTTCAATACTTTCCACGTGGAAAATTATACTAATAAACAATGACTAATTGACAATTCCCCAGAAAACAATTCTAAACAATTCAATTCCCTATAATTCATTTTATTTCCACCCAAATTCCACTCTTGCAATCAAACGGACCTTAGTTCTTTGATACCAGTTATTTAGTGGCTTTCATTGTGCTACTGTGATCCAAGCAATTTTATGTATTTAAGACTTTGATTCTGTGTTTATGTTGTGCAACTTGGGAAATTGCATACCATAATGGAGATGAAAAATAAAATGCTACACTTCCTTATCATTGTTAATTTGAGGTCAGAATCATCTACAGATTACCTATAGTGAGTTCACATTGCAATGCAGACCCATCAGCTATCGTTGTTAAATTGGTTTTTGTGAACAAGGGAATACGAGGTTGGAAACGGAAGCACATAACAGCACCAGATTCACAAGATGCAAAATCTGGTGTTGCTCGCTCGAGCTTGCTGTGGTAGGGAAATCTGCTCAGGCTACTACTATATGCTCTGTTTCAGCGTACATATATAGCAAGAAAGATGACCAGTCTGCTCAGGCTACTATATGCTCATGACATGAACTAATTTCGTTATCATCAAAAGATAGTGAAAATTATTAACCGGACACCAAAGAAGTCTCCAAATAACCGGACACCAGAACCAACATCTTAGCCTTCTTCAATTAACTGAACATTTACACTATCAAATATACAAACGAGGCTACATGTACAAAATATTTTTGAACATATACGCCACGAATGCAGACTGTATATACATGAACTGGACAAAAAATAAATCCCCATACTAGCAAACATAGAGTGCCACCATCAGCCGGTTCAATTACACCCACAAGTCCAGTGTCCACGTCAAAATTCAAAAAACAGCCTGTAAATCATCAACTAAATTACACTTTAAGGTTTACCAACTTGTGTGTCGGACGATGGTCCACCTTCATTACCATCAACAAAAGGAACAGAAGTTGCAGGCCCGTGATCCATAACAATTGTTTGTGGTTGCTGCTCGACGCCGAGTGAGGACATGAATTGAAGTCCGGGTCATCCTCCATATCTGTCACAAAAAAGGAAATGCACAATTGGACCACGAATAACGCATTACTGTGATTTTCCTCGATTGAAATCATAAACTTGATCACCAGTGTCCTTTTATATTTGAAATGTTACAGGTTTTGGGTGACAACTTCGTTAATTAATAAATTAATTCTTGGTCTGTTTTCTTTTGGGAATTAGTTCGAGTATTAATGAATCGTCTCCTCAGTTAAAATTGTCGGCTAAACCTTGATTTGTTTCCTTCAATCAAAGTGCTATAAAATGTGTAAATAAAGAGTTTGGCAAAAGCAAAAAAACCCTTGTGTAGATAGTTTTAGAATTTGAAGTAGAAGTGCGATTCTTCACAAATCCAAGCTTCGCGGTCACGGTTTGGCCTTCGATTGGGATGGAGTATTGATTTGGGGGATAGGATTCTCAGCGATTTCGAATTTGGAAGATGAAATTTTGGAAGAACAGAGTTTGAAGAATTTTTCACGCTTTCAATTGAAAGTTTGGCTAAGGCGTGTGAGCTGTCATTTAATTCCTGAGTTGGAAATGTTCAATTGCCAAATGTACAATCCATCATCCACGTAGGTAAGGGTTTGAGACGGAAGTTTCCCTGTGTGTAATTGAGTGCAATTTTATAAAGTGAGTAATGAGGTGCAAACATAAGTTAGGCAAGTGAAACGTGACCTTACCCAAAATTCGGTATGTGTTCAAACAATTAACTCACCAAACCACCTACCCCACCTCTGATTTTCGCCGCCGCTACCCACCCACCTCTAAAAATCACTTCCTAAGCATCAATGTGGTAACATTTGAAAAGCCTCTACCTAAGCTCACCTTTGCACATTTGCTCCGAGCCACCAATGGTTTCAATGCTGATAGCTTGATTGGGTTGGGGGATTTGGAGAGGTCTAGAAATATGGAAGTGTTGTTGCAACAAAGACGCTTATTCATCAATGACTTATTGGAGTCGCGCTACGATTTTTCTGAATTCTTAAGGTGTGATTCTATCCAAATTTAATCGGTTGAATTCAATTAATATGTGAAGAATAAATCAGTATTCCGTAGACCCTAAATCTGACAACAATTAAATCAGAAAACGAACCTACGTGGCTTTTATCATACCCAATTTTGTTGTCAAATAGGGTTGATGAAGTTGTAAAGGAGGCAGAATAGTTCAAATTTGAATGCTTATTGATTTTCAGTGGTGATTCCTTAAAAAGGAAGTGA
>CAIGRB010065867.1:19709-35317 GCA_903798255.1 Fraxinus quadrangulata
GTCAAAGTATTTATTTTATTTCTTTTAAAAGTGGAAAATTGTAAGATGCCATTTTGCCTTCATTTTATTGGTTAAAAAAGGTCAAATTTTTAATTTTTCAGTCAACTCACGAACAAATAGGCGGAGAACTTTAGGATCGTGGATATCATAAATAAAGAGTAGAAGCTACAAACAAAGTGAAATGTTTGAAATCACGATTGCGATTTTTTTATAAAATTATTTTACCAATAAAAAATATCAATAGTAAATATAGTAAAAGAAAAAAAAAATCACTGAGTGAAAATTCTGTTGAGAATAAAATGTCAATTAAGAAAATAATGATAAGTTAGTCATATATACCGACAATTTAAAATATATCTTAACATTTCTAGGGAACAAAAGATATTCGAACTTAACAATTGGTAACTTTTAAGAAAATAAAAAATATAAAAAGAATAAAATTAAGTTAGTGATACTGACAACCTTTCGTCAACGATCGTTGATTGAAATTTCATTGGTGGTTACCGACAGAATCATCGATGATGTTGTCTTAGGTAATTACTTAGGAGATGCTTTGGAAATTATCGATGATAATATTATCGGTAATTTCGTCCGATGTTGATTTCAATCAAAATCTTCGACAAATATCGTTAAAAAGCACTTTTTCGTCAATGACAATTTGCTCAATTGCTTCTTCCTTTTTTAATAATTATTATTCCCATAAACAATTTCGCTTAAGAGCATCTGCAGTAGCTTCTTTATTTTTATCGAGCATATTGTATATGATTGAGAAAATCTTGAAACTTAAAAGAGTGTAATATTTTATTCATTCCAATAGACTTCTAATTTTAACTTTTTATTTTACCCTTTTCAATAAAAATAATGCTATAAGCTCCATTTGTATTTAGCAATAGTTCACGTGACAGTGTGGTCGTTGTCCATTGTCCAATAATTTTATAATGCATTGGACAATGTGATATTAACTCACTTTTACATAGAGTCGGTAATAAGCATCGACGATTCTAAAATAATAGTGATTTTCTACGATAATTTATTGCATTTTTCCTCTTTGTAATTAATATATCTTTTTATGTGTCAATAATTAAATTGTTTAAACACAACTAGAATAATTTAAGAAGCGAAACATTGAAAGTTGAAACTTATTATATGCAATATTATAAGTTACAAATCGATAGTGAGTTCGATTATCTAAATCAGAGAGCCAAATTTCATTTCTATTTTATAAAGTGAAATTATAGAGTCTGTTAAAGTCTAATTTCAAGAATTGATTTTTTAAAATAAAAATTATTTTGCATTTAAAGAATTTATTAAAAATTCAATACTTGAGCTGACTCTTCAGGCTTCCAATTTACTTGGGCGGCCTCTGCACATTGGGTCACAAGATATAAAGTTTATGTGTAAGCACGATGATTGTATTGGACATAAAAAATGACACGTATATATTTCCATGAATTTCTTCCTTGGTGAATGGTGTAAAACCATCCCTCTTTAAAAATTTCAAAAATTCGCGCTTTTAACCCGAAGAAACTTATCCAATGGTCACCGTTAACCACCTTTGGTACCAAATCTTTCGGGTTTTTTTTCAATAAACGTTTGTTACATTTCTTTATATTATTTGTACCAGTAATCGGTTTATGGATGAGCGCTCTTGGAGTAGTTGGTTCCAACAAAAATACTTGTATGCATCAAAAACTCTAGGTTCAACGGGGTAAATGTATTAAAAAGGGATAAATTTTAGCAAATGGTGCTGCTACGGTTGGTGTTTCCAATTTAATAAAGGGTGTTGAAATTATAAATTTAAATTTATTAAAATAAGATGGAGAGAAAAGCAAAGAAAGAGCCTTACACAGACTTGATTACCAAATCGAGCCATGCAAGGACCATAAGCCACTTCTATAATAGAGTTTATACCACATCGAAGACTTTACACATTTGGCATAATAGAGTAAAATGCAATCCTGTCCCTTTAGTCAATCATATTCTTGAGCTTGGAAATGTATTTGACTACAGTGATTGTTTGAATTTCACTATAAGTACATTATAATTTGAAAATCAAAGTAACTTTATATTTTGTAAGATCATAACTACTATTCATTTGTCTACCATTAATTTTTTTATCGAGGTTAAATTTCAGTAACTAAAATGAAATCCATGTAAGTATATAATTGTTACGAGTCTTATTAAATATATACAATTAAAATTATAATTTGAATTTGACACTTATATTATAATTTATAATGTACTTATAATTAAATAAAAAAAAATATGCCTAAAGTCGGGAGACAAAAAGGTACAAGTCCTTAATTCGCGGACTGTTGTACTTTTTTAGCATTTATTGGGATTAGTTAAATTCGGTGGAAATTTAATTGCATTAGGCGGAAATTATTAACCTAATGCTACAGTCACTGCATACTTCATAATTGGAAAACTCACAGCCAATCAACTGCCCAATTTCCTTGGTATTTAATGGACCCATACCCATACAGACTGCCACGTAACGTGATTAGCAAAAAATACTTTTTATTATAATTTAAAAAAAAAAAGTGAAAAGGACAAAGAGGAACCTTGAGTGGGAAAATTCAAGCCCCTCCCTCTCCATTTTTGCTCAAGAATCCAAGGTATTGAATTATATTACATTTTTTTGGAATTTGCTTTTAGATTTTGTATTTATTAATAAGTGATCTTTAATTAGTAATGGAAAAAAAAATCAATGTGTATCGTTTTTTTGACTCAATGCCAGCTTATATGCTGGAATCAATCAGGATCTCGAAAAGAAAACAAGTAAATTTTTATACGAATTGATTTGTGGCTGTGCTGTAAAATTAATGAATTATGGGTTTCAATTGAGGAAAATAAATTTTATTATTGATTATAAGCTTTTTATTAATTCTGAATATTCCTGGATATGCGTGAATGCTCCAAGATTGTGCTTGAGAGCACTTGTTTAAGGTGATCCTTTGAAGTTTATTTATTGAATTTCGGGATTTTGTGTTTAAAGTGAAAATCACTATTATGAGATGGTGCTCAGTTTGTGAGTTGCATTTGGGGCTTCTTATTGAATCTGGATATCACATTGGACATGTAATCCTTCAAAGTTCAACATGAGAATTTTGGGTTTTGTAGAGTTTTATGGACCTAAACTCTCGATTCACACTATAATTTTGCTTCAGTTTCTCTTGCAGAAAGGGGCTTGAAATTTTCTTTTAATCAAAATGGGTGTTATGTCAAGACGAGTAGTACCAGCATGTGGAAATCTATGTTTCTTTTGCCCTTCAATGCGGGCAAGCTCAAGACAACCTGTCAAACGGTACAAGAAGCTCCTTTCTGAGATATTTCCACGGTCACAGGTGAACTTTTGACTTTGTTATTTGCTTTGGGGTACTATGATTGATTTCTAATTATCTAGTCTTTGATAACTTTGATAACTACTTACCAACCTATGGAAGTTAACAATTATGCCAAGGCTATACATTTTTCAGAAGTTTTGAAGTAATTTACATATGATTTCATTGTTAAGCTGGTTCAGCATAATAAATTTTAGTGCATCGTTAATTTATAACATTATGCTAATCTACTTGAATTTTTTTTTTGCCAGGATGCTGAACCAAATGACCGGAAGATTGGGAAACTTTGTGAATATGCATCAAGAAATCCTTTACGAATACCAAAGGTGTGTATTATCTCTATGTTTGGTTAGGTTTAATATATATAATATTTTTTTTCTGTGAGGTTGTAGGGCCACAAAAAAGTAAGATTTACATCCCTGAGTATCAAAAGGGATTTTGTTGATCTACATCCCAGCGTATCAAAATTCTATCAGAATCTTCAAATATTATTTCTCTCTCTTTCTAAAATGGCATGGCTAATTTCTTCAACCATTTGTTTCATCTACCCATTTTCTTTCTTAGTCAAGTTTCATCTTTTACTGTTAAATTTGATGTTTGATCGATTCCCTGATAAAATTATGATATTCATTAAGTATTAGGCACACATTTTGACATTGTTTATCAAGTTGTTCAAGTCATTAGTTTAAAAAATTGCTGACATTCGCGTATCACTAATCATTATCCACTTTGAACTACGACACAAACTTGATTGGTTGTCTCTCTTGCCATCCTTTTAATATCTTTTAATTTCCTTAATATGTTGTTGATTGTCCATGATTCAGATTACTGATTACTTGGGGCAACGGTTCTACAAGGATTTGCGGAATGAGCAATTTGGATCCGTAAAAGTTGTTTTGCTCATTTATAAGAAATTGCTATCTTCGTGCAAGGAGCAGATGTAAGTTTGACTGGCTTTCCGCACACAAGTCATTTACATTTGATATTTGTTTGGCCGTTGATACATTATTTTAATCCTAGTGACACTCTCTTTCTTCCTCTCTCTCCCTGTCTCCCTCATCTATATATCCACATTTTCCATTTATCTACTTTCATGGATCATGATATGGACCTGAAGAATATATAGAGGATATGAATATCACATTAGAACATGTTTATTGTGTCATAATCTGATATATCATACTAGAGGTATCTTCCAAATTCAATGCTCGATTCAAACGAAAAAACTTTATTCATGTCTAAAGGGGGAAACAGCTGTAAATTCTTTTCCATTACAATTTGATTTAGCCACACTCATTGTAAACTAAGAGCTTTTTTATATATTTGATACTTATCCAAAGTCTATCAAAATGGCTTTCTAAATGTGAATGATCCATTAATTGTAGATTTTAGTAACACTCGAGACACTTTCTGAATGACATCCAACAGCACTGTGACAGCACTTGCTAAAAACACTTGATGTCAATTATAAGAGACACGTGGTCGTGTTTATAAAATTGGTGGATTAGAACTTTCTCTTTTAGCGTAATAGTATAAAATGAAATGCCTTTCATCTTGTGAGCATAGAAAACTTGTATGGTATAACAGAATCTCAAGATCCGAAGTTGTACCATCTTTCTAATAATTTCTGTTCTTTCAAGAGGAAGTTGCAAAAGAAATTGATGGTGTTTCTTGAGGGCTTACTGCAGTTCTGGTGTATTTGCAATGTGGGAATGTTTGAATTTGGTTGGTTGGGATGCCATGATTATCAGTAAGATAACACCAACAACCATAGACTGTGATTCAAACACACCCACCCCTCAAATTGCATGCCTGAAAGGAAAAAGAAAAATATCTTATCGCTTCACCATATATCTCCAAAATGTTACCCATGTGGTCACACCATCTCATACTGTTCATTAAGATATTGTTATCATCACCACCCATCCTACTTATACACGCTTTTCAGCAATCAAATAAAGTGTGGAACAATCAGCACATAACTCGCTTCCAGCGACAGGGTGGGGGTTCGAATCCTAGTGAGAACCTGTGGCTAGATTTATTTGGTATGGAGCAATCATTATGGAGGAAGATCCCTTGTGCGCAGAAGTATACAGTTGGTGAGGGGAACCTGGGATCCAGTTGAGGCATATCCCGCGATTTACTTCCGCCCATTGCTGAGGGGCCGGTGATGGGTGGTCCAGGATATAGTCTGGCGCAAGTTGGGATACCTGGTTATCAAAAAAAAAAAAAAAAAAAAAAAAAAGAAAAATATTTNCTGAGTTACATTATGATATGTTTTCTGATTTCTGAAAAAGAAGATATAACTTTGTTTATCTATGACATGATTCTATCTAAATACGCTGCTTGTTATCTGTCAAGCAGGCCACTTTTTGCTAGCAGTCTATTGGGGATTATACGAACTCTTTTAGAACAAACACAGCAAGTCGAAATGCAGACCCTTGGTTGCAGTACCCTTGTTGACTTCATAAATAACCAGGTACATCTTCAATTAACAAGAGACTAAATTATTCTGTGAAAAACAATTATATTCGCTATTAAGCATGCATAGCTCACATGCACGTGAACGAGTTTGACAATACTAACAAAGGGTCTCAGCTCTTGGTATTGACACTACATTAATGGAAAATATTAAACTGATTATTGAAGTTCTTACCAATCAATGCATTTGTTATTACCTACACAACTTCAGTTATTGTGTCAGTGATTTGGAACTGACTGTCTTTTCTTTTATTTGTTCTCGTAAGCAGACGGACAGTACTTATATGTTCAATTTGGAAGGACTTATTCCCAAGTTGTGTCAACTATCCCGGGAATTTGGAGATGATGAAAGAGCATTATGCTTAAGAGCAGGAGGAATGCAGACTTTGGCAGTCTTTGTATGCTTTTTGTCTGTTGCCTTTGTGCTCCACCTTCGCCTTCCCTTTCAATGGTTTTGTGTAATCTCATTGTTTCACGATTAGGAAGAACTTTGGGCTATAATTTTTTGGTCACTAAGAATCCTCTAGTAGGAGACTATTTTTGGTCTCGTGACTTTATCCAACCAATATTGGAAATAATGAATGAGGTGGAATTTTGTAAATCTATACTGTGTCTATTTTCCAAATGAAATTCTATAGCAAATTGAATTGGTCGCATGAATATGCACGATTGATTAAAAATTGAACGTTTTTGCCCATTTTATACAAACCACCAGGGGGTAGAAAAAAGTGCGTACCAAACTTCACATTTGATCACCAGGCTGGGGTACCTGTGTGCACTATTTGCTTCCTTCTTATCGTGGATACTGTTTCTTATGGATGTTAGACATTAGTACTAAAAGTTAATTGTAAGAGAGATCAGTATATTACTTGTAATATCTCTCTGGGCTTCTACTTTAAGTATTGCTTTAATGTTCAAACAATTCATCTGCTAATCATCATTTCAAGTCAGCTCCATTTCATGCTTTCCTCCTTTAATTTAGTTTTCAAGTTACTTTTTAAATACTTTTATGTAGTTACATTATTTATATTCTCCTTTGGTCATTTTACTTGCAAAATGTACTTATGATTTCGTACTTCCTAATCTCTTATTGCATTTATAACACATCTAGGTGAGGTTTATGGGCGAGCACTCCCACATCTCGATGGACTTTGACCATGTAAGATGCTCTTCTTCTGCTGGTCTTCTCCTTGATTCACAGTTTAAAACGACAAAGATGTTTTGCATCTAGTCTTTGAATTGATAACTTTCCTCACAAATATTGAATGGGCCTTTTGGTGGTAAATTTAAATTTAGTCTCCTGAATTATGATACCCGATTTGTTGTTTGTATTCCTGATTTCAGTATGAAATTATTTAATTGTGCTATAGATTATCTCAGTGACTCTGGAGAACTATGTGGATCTCACAATTAACTCAGAAAATGTCAAACAAGACTGCAATAACTCTCAAGTTCTGGAGCAGAAGGTTCAGGGAGTACTAAAAACAGAGAATGATAACTCGTCTTCCCCTGATATAAGCAAGAATATTTCTTCCATATCGAAACTCTTTAGTGCTAAAACAGAGTTGATATCCGTAACGTAAGATCCTGAATCACCTGGATAAGTTGATTTGTGTATGGGGTATGACTTGTGCAGTTGTTCACTTGACATCTTTCTATTCATTCACTACGGTACAGGGAGACAGCCAAAAGCCCGTCTTATTGGTCCAGGGTTTGCTTGCACAATATTGCTAAACTGGCAAAGGAAGCAACAACTGTTCGACGTGTATTGGAACCCCTTTTTCATTGTTTTGACACTGAGAATTATTGGTTGCCTGAGAAAGGACTTGCCTGTTCTGTGTTGATTTATCTGCAGTCTTTGTTGGAAGAATCAGGTTATGCTTGGGACCTTAATTCTTATTTATACTCTCCTGTAAATACGATCCATTCTCTTTGTTATTTTACTATCATTTTTTTTTTTGGTCTAACTCAACTTTTTCAACTCCAGGAGACAAGTCCCATCTGTTACTTTCTACCTTGGTCAAGCATTTGGGTCACAAGAATGTTGTCAAACAACTTGATATGCAAGTAAATATAGTTAACATTGCCACACAACTTGCAAGGAATGCAAATCTGAAGTCCTCAGTTTCAATAACGGGTGCAATAACTGATCTGATCAAACTGTTGAGAAAATGCATACAATGTTCAGCTGAAGCATCAAGTCCTAAAGATGGACTTGATAAATGGAACCCCAATCTTCAATCTGCTTTGGGAAATTGCATTGGGCAACTGTCAGATAAGGTTTGTATGGCTCAAATAGGTTTTATTTATCACAGCATCTTGCCAGTACATGAGATATCAATACATTCTGTGTTCTTTTTGGTAAATGTCATATGTTCATATTATGTACGATCAATATTGTCAACAACTCAACATCACAATCCATTTAGTAGGATTATGCATTATTCACAAATGTGCACTTGGCTTGTAGAAAATACAAATACAAGTCACCATATTACATGATGCTGTGTGGGTAGGTCTAGGACCCAATCCTTAGGCAATCAAGAAAATCCTATTATGTAGGCCAAAATTTGTGCCTTCTATTTTGTCCTTATATTATTTTGACAAGAACGTGAATTTGTATTAATATCAATATAGAAAATACAACAGTAGAGACTAAGACACCCTCCAAAAAAGTGGAAATCAGGAAACAATATAAACCATAAGATCATAAGCCGAAGAAAGCCTTCAATCCTTGTTGTAGATCTGTGAGAAAGATTGTGGCAAAAGATTCGACTATGGACCACAAGCCAAATGAGTGGCATCCCATACTGTGCATAATAAACTGGTTTACATGTAAAAAGGGAGAACAAGGACAGGAAGAAATTTGACGATGCAGGAAGGAAGACACTATCATTCCACCATCTACAGTTGCAAAATCCTGGAGCTTCTCTTTAAAAATATACATCATAGCACATCAAATATATCAGATTCGCAATACAATTTACCATCTTTATCTAAATTAAGCCCAATACTTTTACAATTCATATTTTATTTCGTGGGGATGCAGAAATAAACTCCGGTTAGACTTAGCGTTTAACCAGAGGTGAAAGTAAATCCTGGACGACCCCTTCCCCAGAGTTCTAGTTGGTTCATCTGATTTCTTCTTGTTGTCTAATAACAGATCAGTCATATAGCTATGCTGAATTTCATTTTCAGAACCTTTTTCCCTTGAAATCAAAATTGTCACCACTCACCAGCACTTTTATGGGTTAATCTTATATAAATTTCTTTGCTCCCCCAACCAACTGCTGATCCCTTTTTAATATGGAAAAAACCAAATTATTAGAGAAAGATGGCTTTTTGAATTATGGAAACAATCGTAGTAAGGTGACATATTTTACCTTGAACATAGTCATTGTGAGAAGGCCCTTTTTCAAAAGTTCGCCTTTCCTTTTGTATCATTTAAAAGCCCTTTGCCATTTTTGTAACTGATAAAATTGAAAACCTTAAGCTAAGAATCATGTTTGTAATGGTAGTTAAAAATCAAACCACGTTACTGATTTTTTTTTGAATGTTATCCAATGGAAGAAGCTACAGTTTATGGAATTTAAATGAAGCCTAATCAAAGTGTCCAAACAATGACAAGTTATCGGGGGTGCACAAGTTTTGGACAATCACCTGCTGTACTTTTCTCTGTGGTTTTTACTTATCTTTCTAAACCCTGTTTCTATTTTTGTCTCCTTCTGAACTTAAAAGTTTGTCTAACCCTTTTTTTTTGGTTTAGAATTGCATCTTGATCTCATATTGTCCAATACTTTTAGAGTGTTCTTAAAACGTGCTGAGTATGTCCATAACTTGTCTTTATTGCCAAAATTAGAAAATAACCTAACTAATTTACAAGTATATTTGGAAATCTCCCACATGGACATGTTGGGCCTGGAGAGTCTCCATGCTTCATAGGTTTTATTACAGTTGTGGTGTCCTCAGTCTCCATGGTTTTCTTCTTTTTCCTATTTCTGTTAAATGCAGTTGACAATGTTTACCAGTTTAAATGAACAGAATATGGCTTCTCTTTTCCCTGAATTTGTACATTGTAATACTTTTTTTTTTATTTAAAATCTCCAGAAGATCTAGCAGCGAAAAGAGCAGAATGGTGAAGAAGGATTCACGTAGCCAACCATGATTTATTGGGTATAACCATATAAGGCTTAGTTTGTTGTGGTAGTATGTTCATTGACACCTAAAGCGGTGAGCTTCAAGATTTGCCAAATCGGTCAATAGTATTATACAGCTGAAACTAAGTTTCGGAGTATAGTTTATTTGGGAGCTTTTTCTTCATAACAATGTCATTTTAGCATCAAAGGGTTCATAAATCACAAGATGTTAATTATTGGGATTTTCATCTAATTATTGATAATTTTTCATTTTACGTTTTCTTATTTGAAATTACATTCTTGAACAACTTCAACGGGGTTAATGTTACAATTGAAACTCTTAAGTGTTCAATTGAAGTCATTCTTGGAGGATGATGGTCGAAAAAATTGGCACGTGATTATTTGGATAATTTATTTGATTCTTATCTAACATTATGTGTAATTTATAGGTTGCTGATGTGGGGCCTATTCTCGATGTAATGGCTGTGGTGCTAGAGAACATTCCAACAGGCATCATTGGAGCTAGAGCAACAGTCTCTGCTGTTTATCGAACCGCACAAATTATTTCTTCTGTTCCTAATGTATCATATCGCAAGACGGTAATGATTTATTTGTTTACCTCTGTCCATAAGTTATTTAAGGATGGAGGCTTATTCTATGGTCAATTCACTTTTCAGGTATTTCCTGAGGCACTCTTTCACCACTTGCTTTTGGCAATGGCACACCCAGACCATGAAGCAAGAATTGGGGCTCACCGTATATTCTCCACTGTGCTTATGCCATCTTTTAGCAATCCATGGTCTGTCAATAATGGAAATCTTGCCCAAACGCCTGACTGTGGAACCTTCCAGGCATTGAAAAAAGTGAATACTGGAAGTTTCTCAATTGATGATGAAAGCAACTATGAATCGAATGCTGGTATTGAAGAAAGAAGAGAGGAGCAAAGTCAATCATATAGCTTTAAGGGTGCTACTGCTGATGGGAAAAATGTATGATAGAGCTCACGCCTCTTGACTATCTGGATTTTATTTTATCAAATCTAAACTAGCATGCCTTATGTAAAATCTCATTTTATTTTCCTGTCTACATAATCACTTTACAGGAAACGACTTCCCTTAGATTGAGTAGTCATCAAGTGAGTCTTCTTCTTTCATCTATCTGGGTTCAGGCAACGCTGATAGGAAATACTCCTGAAAATTTTGAGGCAATGGCACATACATTTCATATTGCTTTACATTTCACTCAATCCAAGGTTAACTCCTGCTCATGATTTTACTTGATTTGATTGTTTAGTAACATTTCATTGTTTCCATTCTCGACTTTTACAGTTTTATATATTTTGGTTTGACTATTGACATCATTTTCTTAAATGGTAATACATCTGGTTATCTGACTGGTTGATTTCAGAGGATAGAAATCATGAATTAGAGGGAAAGAGGTAGGGAGGGAGTCAAATGGCAGAATCCAGAGGCTATAATATTATGACCCTGCACTTGATGGTAGGGTTGTAGGTGCATTGATCATCAAGAGAAGAGGAAAGGGGCCTAAACAAAGATTCACTTTACAGATTATTCTGATTCTCAGTTTGTTCAAAAATTGGATTTCAAGTCACAGTTTGTGTGGTGGGGGTAGTTTGCCTTGGATCGTCAAGATGGAGTGAAATTTATTGATTTGGACTGCAAAACACTCTTTAATGGTCATTATCACTTTTGATAAATGCTAAGCATAGAGATGGAATCGAACTGGTAGATTCTAGAGGCTAAAAAATTATGACCTTGCAGTTGGTGGTGGGGTGGAAGGTGCATTGATCATCAAGAGTGAACAGGAAAGTGGCCTAATCATAGATTCACAGTGCGGATTATTCTTGTTCTCTGCAAATTTTGGATTTCAAGTTACAATTTGTATAGTGGGTGTGCATCTCTATAGAGTCAAATTCACTACTGTACCAAGGAATCTGCTTCCGTCTTAACTTCCATAATCAAAGACTCTTGTACCTGCATCATTGGAATTTATTTGTTTGGACTGCTAAACTCTCTTTTTGCTCATTATCACTTTTGATAAATGTAAATTGTGGAGAATTATGAGATAGGAAATAAAATAAAAAATGCGCAGAGGGGAAATGGAAAGGAAATATAGGTTATGGGAATTATGAGACAAAATTAAATGGCAAGGGTTCATTTAAGTTTTAGAATTTTGTACAAAAAGTCAAAACTTAAAAAATGTAGCTCTATCTGTCTGCTTTTGCCACTGTACTTGCTCCCGTGTTTTGCAACAGTTGCAACACCAGCTGTGACCTCCTGGTGACCACGAATTTTTTCGCAGATGGTTCTGTCTTTGTTATTGGGACTGATTAGGAATCTTCATGACAAATAGATCTTTCTCTTCTCCCACGCATCTTGTTGCTTATGGCGAGGTTTTTATTCTTCTCTGTCACCTCTTTGGACGGTGTAGTCTCACCTGTAAAACATAGTTATAAATTAGCGATATTCCACAATTAGAATTCTAGATAGCTAACAAGTTATGATCTGTTTGCACCAAGCCACCGACCAAATCAGGAATCATTAAGGAAAAGGAGTGGGCACCAGGAGATTCTTGGAACTATAGGTCTAATCATTTGGGCCACAGCTTGTAAAGCTGTATTGAGGATAGCTAACAAGCTGCACTCTGGTTTGGTACCAACCAGATTAGAATTCGAAATCAGCAAACTCTTGGAACCCTAGACCTAATCTTTTGGGGCACAGCTTATAAAGCTGTGTTGATTGTTCTGTTTCTTTTCTACCTTCATATTTGGTCAAATTAACATTTTAAAGTACACAAGGAGTTGGAAGGCACACGGAACTTACTTGGACTAGACACAAACCAGTGGGTTGGTCCTGTCTATTCCTCTAGTGATGTTATTGGATCTGAAAGAAGTGGCTAGTCTGTCCTGAAGTGGCCTAGTTGCCTCTTGTAGGTTCCATGTATATTTAAGCTGTCAAGTGTTTACATTTTGCAGAAGTTGCATTAACTAGTTTGGGTGTTTTATTTGTTACGGGGAACTTCTTTTCCTCATTTTTGAGTAGGTCTATACAAACTTTATGCTACTCATTAGAAGTGCCACGGATCTTTTCTTTCACATAAGATTTTTCTTTCTAAATTAGTAATACTTTCACTGTTTTTGTTCCTGCAATTTATACTTCATATTCTATACAATTGTGTTTGACCTCTGATATCATAAATCATTGTTCTTTCAGAATTCCAGTCACATGGCCCTGGTGCAGTGTTTCCAGCTGGCCTTTTCTCTCAGGAGCATCTCTCTGGAAAAAGGTGGGTTGGATTTTTTGTTGGGTACAATAAAATATTCAAAAGAAAGAAATTCATTAAATGATGCATCAAATATTCAAAAGAAAGAAATTCATTAAATGATGCATTTGGTGGATAAGATGCTCTCCAGTATTCATTTCTTTTCTTAGGAAATGTTCTAATGGATTAATTCTGTTCATTAGATTGTGAAATAATAGTAATAAATAAAAATAATAAAGTCAAATTGTGAGATCTGATTTATTTTCTACTCCTTATTCGAGGGTCCAACTTCAGAAAAAACAGTCAGATGCATTTGTATAAATTGGACAATAATGAAAACATATGACTGGAGATATCATGTAGGGATAAAAAATAATATTCCAGCTGAATGCTGATGATTATTACAAGTAGCAGAATTAGTATTCTAGTACGAAGATCAAGTCTCACCTTTAGAAAGAAATATCTATTTTAGTTAGATATGAAATCCGAAGTAAATAAAGAGTTTTTGCTACCTAAATGATGACACAGCAATTGAGAGGTAATGGGCATTCTGGGAAGTCCTCAAACAGGTGAATTTGAATTGGAAAAAAAGAAATGCCAGCCTGTATGAAGAATCCCCAGTAGCCAGTAGGTATTCTGAATGACAAAGCAGCAGTTTGTCTTTTCTTTCCATCACTTCAACCTGTTGCTTCTGAACTTCTTTTTTCTTCCCATTTACAAGGTACATTTTGCTGTGATTTCCTCTCATAATTCAAACTTACCAACTTTCATATGCAGGAGGTCTGCCTCCTTCGCAGAGGAGGTCTCTGTTTACTCTGGCATCATACATGCTCATATTTTCGGCCAGGGTGGGCAATCTTCTGGATCTGATTCCCTTTGTAGAATCATCATTAACAGAAGAAACAGTAAGTCTATGCAACTTCTCAGATAGAGGTTCTTAACTTAGGATGGATTGCTGATTTTCCATTGAAATATCTTTGGTAATTGGCAAATATTTTTTAAGATATTATTTATGGAAATATTTTTGACAGGTTGATCCGTATCTTAAATTGGTTGAGGATTTCAAGCTTCAGACCCTGTCAGTTGGACCTGAAGCAAACGGCTATGGATCACGGGAAGATGAAGTTGCTGCTCTTCGGTCCCTCTCATACATAGAATTAAGTGATCAGCAATTAAAAGAAATTCTGATATCCCACTACATGACAGAATATGGGAAATTGTCAGAGGTAATCATCAAACCAATAATTCATTAGAGTTATGCTTATTCTATCATTTTCAATGGGGAGATCACTCTAACAGATATAAAACTATGGAAACCGTTAATTCTTGTGGAAATCCCTATTTTTGAAAAATTACGTGATGGTGTATCTAGGGCTGTCAATGGATTGAATTTTGATCCGAATCCGACAAAATTAATGGAAGATGGATTTAGGGTCTCAGTCCGATAACCCGATCAAGATCCGAATCCGATAATCTGTTGACTAAATGGATCAAAAATTGATATCCGATAACAATCCGATCCGATTTGTTATAAATAATTGAGTCAATAAAATATTTTTATAGCATATTATTTGTTATTAAAATAAATAAATGAGAAAATAAATAAATTTAGAATAAAAAAGTAATCAAATTAAAAAAAAAAGTTGATTTCAACCCATCGACCCGGAAAAGGAAGATGGTTAAGGGTCAAAAAGTCGAACCGATTGTCAAATTGAATAAAGAACTATACACATAAATGTAAAATATTATTAAAATAATAGATTTTTTTTAATTTTAGTTTACTAATTTAAAGTAAATAAATATCTATATTTTTCTTAATTAAATTTATTATTGTAATTTATTTTACAATTTCAAAAACTAGTAATTAATATGTAACAAATAATTTGATTTGTTAATGGAAATAATGAAATAAAATATTTATATTTAGAATTGAAATTCAATTTTACCTTATCCCACATCAAATGTCAATAGAAAACTAGAAGAAGATCTCTCCTTTAAAAAGAAACACTATGGTGGTAGAAGTTACTATTGAACTTGCTAATAAAAACAGGTGGGCCTCAAGTTAGTTCTAAATTTTTTAAAGAACATAAAATCATTGTATTTTGAAAAATTGGATCCAATTTTTTGGTCTATGGTTAACCGGCCGGGTTAACGATTTATTTGACGATTTTTAACTTTTTGTTTAATGTATGATGATTTGATTCCAACATTGATTTTTTTTTTTCCTAATTTTTATTAATTTCAGATCAAATTATCGGATCGAATATCCGATAACATAGCAAATAGGATATTGATTTAATAATCAAATATCTGTTGGATTATAGGATCGGATTGGATCGAATATAGGTAGATCCGATCCATTTAC
>CAIGRB010065905.1:6041-35809 GCA_903798255.1 Fraxinus quadrangulata
TTCTTGGAGTGGCTTTAGAGTAGTTCCTTGTTGTTTTTGCATTATTTGTTGTCATTAGTCTCTCGTCGTCACTAATTTTCGTAGTTGGTTGCTCTGATTTAGATTTCTTCTTAGTGGGCACAAATATTGTCACCGTCGTCGGTTCATGATTACAAATTGATTTTTAACCAGCATCAATTTAAGGGGGGATGTCAAGGAGATTGAATAAGATTCCGAAAATTGTCGAAGATTACGATTATATTACTATAATTGTATTAGATATAGATAGATTGTTTTTACCATTAATTAATATTGTAATTGATTGTTTCCATATTTAAATGTTATTTTAGTCCTATTTAATGAGAGAACCTCTCACAAAGAGAGGCATGGAGTCTTTTATTGAGTATATTTGACAATGTCCTCCATCAAATAATCTCACTGTTACTAATCTCATCCATGTGCTGTAAGAATTCTCATTGTTGACAAAGAGAGGGAAGAACGCAAGCTCTACAGACGTCATTATCAGTATAAAACATATGCAACAACAGATAGGATGAAACAAAAACTACAAACAATTCATGGCATGTCTGGCAGGAACAACTGAATAGTACTCGAGAGTATTAAGGAAGTAAAAGAAGCTTAAATCTTATTAATTGTAGTGTCCAGTCCTATCCTCTATTGTGTATTAAACAGGCACTCAGAGAATTTCAGATCAACTTCATTACCTCAGAGAAATCATTATCCGACAGCAGTTTCATGGGAATTTCATTTGGCATAGATGAAACTTTAAGGATGATATCGGTATTGTTTTCACCAACTGAAACCTTTTCTATACCTGAAAGTACATAGCAACAGTAGAAAGTATCAAGAAGTCAATTACTTGGGGAACACACAGGCCAATAACCTAGGCTCCAGTTTAAGGAAAATTGAGCAAAGAGCTATGATTATTGACTTTTCACTTGCTCAATTTTTCCAAATGAAAAATGGCAATAATAAAGCCGATTAATAGATGAACTAATAATTTCTATATTTTCCTTATAATTGATAAAAGTTGGGAGGTGCCATGAACTTCACGCATGTTTAGTCAAAGTTTGTTGGTTTTAATGCTTCAAAAATTTCAGAAGCTCCGGTCAAATTTTTTCCAACAAGGGTATGTTGATAGTTGATGAAACTAAATATCAAAAGAAGCTCAAAGAAACAAAATCTTAATCAAATGCTTTATTTCACATTGACTTCAGCCAAACTTGATTTATTAATATCTATATCAATTTTTCTTATAGTGCATTTTAATAGGGGTCAATGGGTTGTTCATTCTTGTATTTTACTATTTTATCAGCAGATTTCATTTCCACATCTAATCTTCTAAGTTGGATGTATTCTCTAATATCAGCACATGCGATATATCATACATCCAGACATGTGACTGAAATAGTTTAAAGAAACGAACAAAATAAGCAACAAGTTTTGGAGTATTCATAGCTGTTGGTGGTTACATAAGGCCAAGATTCATGCCTCATCCTCTTAAATTATATATCTTACTTGATGACATTAACTTGCTCTTTCACTCAAGTATTCAACCTAAAATGGAACGTGTTTCCAGCAACACTATCCGAAAATATCTTTATTAAAGCTCAAACTACCATTACTCGCAAGATCTTGAATTTCAGTTATCATCATCATGGAATAATCATGCACAGGGCTACCAAAGGTGCATGCACTGTACAATAACAATGCAAAAATTCATCTAAAACTTGTTCAATATCAGGTTATATAGAATATACTCAACTGACCTTTGACTTGCACGAGCTGATGAGAATTTTTTTGACTATAATCATATGGATCTCTTTTGACTCGAACAAAGCTTCCTATCACCTTTTCTTCAAATGATTCAGGTTGCTCAGATAGCTCAAGTAGCAAGCTTTTCTTCAAGTAGACGAGTTTCATATTGTCAGTTATAATGGACGCGAAATAACTTCGAGGGGCACCATATACTTTCCCATCTGTCTGGGATTTTTTCACAGCTTCCTGCTTTCTCTGCCTTTTATAAGCAACAGAGATTTTTGTTTCATTGTCTTCCGAATTATTCTCAAGTTCATCCTCTTCAGTATCATCTTGGTTCTCCTTAAAATGGGTATCCAGAAGATCATATATTCTGTATTTATTTATTGTCCTCCTCCTAAAAAGAGATCGTAAACTGGCATCGCATATTATTTTTTTCTTGTTCTTCTGATCAAAGAGCTTATTTTCTTTGACATAATCATTTACAATGGAAAGTACATCGTGCTGCGATAGTGTTACACTAGTATCTCTACCAATTGAAGCAAGAAACTCAATAAGAGATCGGGAACCCCAGCCCATAAAATCCTTCCTATTGGAATTGGATCTCTCAGTTTTCATTTTCATGTACTGGTTCTTGCATTTCTTCCCATAATCCTTGTCATCACTATCAGAACTCTCTTCTTCATGATCTTCAGCAAATTCTTTTGAATCAGAGTCAGACTTGTAGTTCTTTCTCTTCTTCAGCCGATCTAGTGACGATTGAATATTCTTCATATTTAGATGTTCTTTCTCTTTAATGATCTCATAATATTCCATGAACAACCCCTCAAACGTTTCTCGGTCTTTAAAATCCACCTCATCCTGGAAAACAACAATCTTTCAGACAAGCGAACCAACTCCAGATGGGAATATGGACAAACAAAATTGAAGAAAGAAAAGAATACATGGACAGAGGAAGCATAAAACAAGCATCCAGGTCTCCAACATTTTTTCAATATCATCAACTAATTTGGAGAAAAAATCTAGAATTAAAAAAGAACAAAGAAGATTGCCCACAATTTGAACATGGATTTGCCATGAAGAGCTACTGAATGAAAATAAGGTTCTAAGGGCTTATTTGAGCCCCATTTTTGGTGTAAAATGCATTTGAAATAGTAGAGTGATGAGAATGTGTGGTTAAAAAATAAAGAAAAGTTCTGAGTTTACGTGTAATATTATTTTATTGAATAATGTGTAGTTAAAAAGAAGAAGGAAAAAAATGTATTTTAAAAAAATGGGGATCAAACAAGGGTTTAAATGTTTCTTGCACAACCATAAGAGTTATTTGATCTGTAATACGGATACTTCAACTAGGATAAAGAGTTTTTATTCGACACAAACTCGACACATGTCAGATACCAACACTCGGACACTTTACCACGATCATTTTTTTCTTTATGAAATAATATTTATTGTTTACAAAATTATTATTGAATAACAAATGCGTACTCATATTTAAAAGATTTCGATAAGAAGAAATTAATAACAAATATAAAACTAAATTTATACTATATAAATGAAGAATTTTAAAGAATTTAATCAACATGTCGACGATGTGTCGTGTCAAATTTTTTTTGAAAAATAGCGTGTCCATGTCAGTGCTTCATAGGTTTTTTGCGTTAGAAAGACGTGAACTAGTAGATAACATTCGAACTATTGTATGATACTAGTAAGACAAGAACCAAATTGGACAAAATCCAACGGAGAAAAGAAACTAAAGCAATAAAGAATAACAGGATTTACCGAGGTTTGCCACAAATTGGCGTACGTCCCAATTGAGATGCACTTGGAGACTCGCGCTAATTTCTTTGGTTCAACAATTACAACAAAGGATATCCCTTACAAATAGATTTGAGACCCTCAAAAATAAATCTCTTAATGGGATCTCTCTCTTCATATCTACACTCCGTTTAACCTTATGCATGCTCAGAACAATCTCTCTAATATATAAGAGAGAGGGAACAACTATGGAAAGTTTATGATAAAACCCCAAATTAGTAGTTAGTTTAATTCTTATTTACACGGGGATATTATAGGGATTTAATAAAACAAATTGTATAGGATTTTACCTATAAATAGGGGGTATCGTTTCATTGGGAGGTAGGCGGAAATTCAGAGAAATCTGGTGGAGAGAATTGGCCTCTCGAATGATAAATATTTTCATTTTTTATTCTTAATTTCTGGAGTACAATTTCATGGATTTACAGATTGTGTTTACAGTTTCTATTTACTCGTTACATAAACAATTGTTCTCAATCTTCAATTCAATATAGAGTTATACTTTAATCAACATCTCCAGCCTACATCCTCACATTACAATATTGTTGCCTAAAAATTCTACTGATCAGTTGATTCATAGGTCCACAGCAGTAGCAACAGCAGCAGCAAGGGAATTCCTTCAGTAGTAGCAGCAGCATGGGATTCTATCAGATTTCAATCAATTGAGCAGCAGCAGCAAGGGACTGTATCAAATTGGTATGAGAGCATTGATTCCAAGGCAAATGGAAACAAATTTCAGCAAAGAATTGGAGGAGAGATGGGACTCGATATTCAATGGTTTGAGTAGATGATGATGCAACGGGTAGGAGAAAATCAAGCAGATAATGTAAGGTTGGATTTGCAAGGCTGACTCAAAATGTCGATATTCGAGGGGAAAAATCCAGATCTATGGTTGTTTAGGGTGGAGCAATGTTTAACCATGAATCACAGGTTGTCGGAGAGGGAAAAGGTGGAAACAGCAGTCGCATGTTTTGATGGAAAGGTAAAGGCATGGTTTCAATGTATATAAGGTCAGATGTCTGATTCAAACTTTGTGAAAAATTGAAAGTTTTGTTATTGGCTCAATTTCACATGAAGAGCTCTCCATTGGTGAAGAATTTTCAACGTGGAAGCGTTGGGACTCGAGGAACTTGGAGACAGTGGTGAAAGAAAAGAGGTATCAATTGCATGTGTCTCCATTATTAGAGGATTATTTAGTTTCCTAATATAGAAAAGGAAATAAAAACACTGTACAATTGGAATTAAATCCATGAGTATATGATGATTTCCTTTTCTATATTAGGAAACTAAATAATCCTCTAATATCCATCGTCGTCACCTGAGGAAGAGGAGAAGAACATAGGGGATCACTATTAATGGGCTGAAGCTGGAAAAGATGAAAGAAGAGAAATTGCTGAAGCTAGTTGGTTTGAGCTATGGTTTGGAGGTGGCCCAACAAGAGGACTGTAAAAATTCACTCAAGCCAGTCGAAGTCAGAATGAGCCAAAATAAAATATGCCCAACAACTACTGCAATCACGTACTAACTTCAATTCAGCTCAGCCAATTCCAAAACCAAGTTCCACCAATTTCAAACAGCTTTCCGATGCTAAATTTCAAATAAAGGAAAATAATTTGAATCTTCTAGTGTGATGGGTACGATACAATTGGGCAATGCTGCATAAAAGAAAAAAGAGTTCAAGAGAACTGATGAAATGAGATTGTCAGGAGAATCAATGATATTGGATTTGGATGGATTGGTGGCTGCAAAGATACAAGGATTTTTAACACCGACAACAGTGAGGAGGTTGGGGATATGTTAAGATTTTTAATTAATTTGGTGGTTAGATTAATAGTGTTAAATGTTACCGTATATAGTTGGATATATTTGGGAGAAAACCTGATGTTTAGGGAATTGTATTTATTTGTATTTATTTACTTTCCTTGTAGATGAAATGATTGTACAACATATATACATTAGGGAACACAATACAAATGGCAAGATTTTACAGATATCCTTCTCAATTGTTCGGCCCTTTTTGAGATGGTATTAGAGCTAAGGTTCTAAATCCTTCCCTGCTGTGAATTTCTTTCGGTCGGATCTTACAGATTCTGGTGCATTTGCCGGCTGTCTTTGTTGCAATTTGTTGGGCGTGTGAATTTCGGCCTCTCTTCTACGTAGTTCCGGCGGGTGTTCCACTCGAAGCTTCAGGTGCGTTCTCGATCGTCTGGTATAGATCGTGCCTTCTGTTCGACCTTTCTTCTATGTATTTTTGGCCTCTTGTCGTCTGGTGTCTGTTGGGTTCAACGTCTTAGGTGTATTTGGTTGTCGCTGGTTGTCTACAGTATTTCCGACCTCTCCTCTAAGTCCGAATCGTTTCCTCTGTTCAGCTTTCAGCTTTCCGATTTGATTATTTATTTGTTACGGCACGGGCTTCGTGGTTGTGGTGTAGATTTTTTGGGTTGAATATTTTATTTAATCATGTCGGACAAGTTAGATTCATTTCTTATTCGTTTTTATGGCAAAAATTACTCGGCTTGGGAGTTCCAATTCCAATTATTTGTCAAAGGAAAAGAATTGTGGGGTCATCCGATGGAAGTGATCCCGCTCCTGAAGATAAAGAGGCTATGTTAAAGTGGGAAATTAAGGATGCTCAGGTTATGACTTAGATCCTTAGTTCAGTTGAGCCTCACCTTATTCTCAATCTGAGGCCTTACAAAACTGCTGCTGATATGTGGAACTATCTTAGTAAAATTTACAAGCAGGACAAATGGGGTCATCTCGATGGAAGTGATCTTGCTCCTAATGATACAGAGGCTTTGTCGAAGTCGGAAATCAAGGATGCTCGGGTTATAACTTGGATTCTTAGTTCAATTGAACCTAACCTTATTCTCAGAGGGTGTTTGGTGGAGATTAAAATTAGATTTTTAGTAGATTTTGATAAAAGTTTTTGAAATGTGTGGTTGAAAAATTGTGAGACTCATGAAAGATATGGTTAATATTAATTTTTGACTTTGACTTGGATTAAAATCAAATTTTAATCTGGACCAAACAGAGCTCAATCTAAGACCTTACAAAACTGTTGCTGATACGTGAAACTATCTTAATAAGGTTTACAAATAGGACAACACGGCTCGACGATTTCAATTAGAGCATGAGATGGCTAATTTTACACATGGAAGTCTCTCGATTGAAGAATACTTCTCAGGTTTTCAAAATCTTTGGGCTGAATATTCAGATATCGTTTATGCTAATGTTCCCGCTGCAGCTTTATCTACTGTTCAAACAGTGCATGAGACAAGAGGGATCAATTTTTGATAAAGCTACGTCCCGATTTTGAGACGAACGGTCTAATCTGATGAATCTTCATCTTGTACCAACTCTGGATACTTGCTTGGGTGAACTTCTTCGTGAGGAGCAACGTATAGTTACTCAGGCTACCATGGAACATAGGGATTCTGTTAGAGCTCCAATTACTGTGGCTTATGTAGCACAAAGGATGAACAAGGGTCGGGACATGTGTGCTATCCAATGCTATAACTGTAAAGGTTTGGTCACATTTCTCGGGATTGTCCCAAGAAACATTGTAATTACTGCAAAAAACAAGGTCATCATATCTCTGTTTGTCCCATACCATTCGGCCTGAAAAGAAGCATACCACTGCCTATCATACCTCCACTGGTGCCTCTAGCTTTGCGACTTTGCCTACTGCCTGCACTTTGTTCCTACTCCCACTTCTATGTCCACCTTCACTCTTGAAATGGTACAACAAATGATCACTTCTGCTTTCTCTGCTTTTGGACTCTCACATACTCATACAACCTCTTCTAAGCTATGGTTCTTTGACTTCAAAGCCTCTAATCATATGACCAACTCCGTTATTCCTCTTTCCTATGTCTAAAAATATGATGGCAATCTAAAAATTCACACCGCTAGTGGCAGTTCTCTGCCCATTAACGCTGTTGGTGATCTTTTCTCTTCCTTAACAAATGTTTATGTCTCCTAACCTCTCTACAAATTTAATTTCGGTTGGTCAATTAGTTGATGGTAATTATGATCTTCATTTCTCTCGTTTTGGTTGTGTTGTGCAGGATCCGGTGTCTGGGACGATGATCGCGAAAGGGCCTAAAGTGGGATGACTCTTTCCCTTGCATATTTCTCCTTTCCCTCCTCTTTTACTTTCCTTTGCATGTAATGCTATTAGTACTAATAATAAGTTGTGGCATAAATGTTTAGGCCACCCAAACTCAGATGTACTTCGTAATTTATTACATTCTAATTTATTGGGTAATAAAGCATGTTCTTTCTTTTGATTGTACTGCATGCAAAATTGGCAAAAGTAAAACTCTACATTTTCCCTCTCATGGATCTCATGCCTCACAATGTTTCAATATTATACATAATGATGTTTGGGGGATTTCACCTATTATTTCTCACACACGTTATAAGTACTTTGTTACCTTCATCGATGATTTCAGTCCTTTACTTAGGTTTACTTTTTAAGGGCCAAAGCTGAAGTCTTTTCAGTCTTTCAACGTTTCCTTGCTCTCATTAAGACTCAATTTTCTAGTGGCATAAAGATTTTGTGATCTAATTCTAAAGGGGAATATATGTCCAATGTATTTCAGGACTTTCTCCAAAGCAAGGGTATCGTCTCTCAGCGTTCATGTCCTTCGACGCCGCAACAAAAAAGTGTTGTTGAGAGAAAGAATCGTCACCTTCTAGATATGGTAAGAACACTTAATTGAATACTCTGTACTTTCTCAATTCTAGTGTGAAGCACTTTCCAGTTGGGTTCATTTAACTAATCGTTTACCCTCTCCTACTTTAAATCATGTCTCTCCACTATTTAAGCTGCTTGGACATTCACCGTCATATTCTAATCTCCGTACATTTGGTTGTGTTTGTTTTGTGCATCTTCCTGCTAATGAGCGATATAACCTTACTGGTCAATCTGTTAAGTGTTCTTTCCTTGGTTATGATGTCTCTCAAAAAGGTTTTGTTTGTTATGATCCTCATGCTCAACGTATCCGTATTTCTAGGAATGTGGTTTTCTTTGAAAACCAATATTTTTTTCCATCTCATGTTAAGCCGCCATCTACTTCTTTATCTATTATGCCTAACTTCTCTGATTCCTCAACTGTATTTCTAGGAATGTGATTTTCCTTGAAAACCAATGTTTTTTTCCATCACATGTTAAGCCGCCATCTACCTCTTTATCTATTCTGCCTAGCTTCTCTGATTCCCCAACTGTTGGGGGCACGATTTAAACTAGGACTTGTGTATGAATGACGTAATCGTGAGTCTAGTACTACTTCGTATGTGCCCTCTTGCGATCTTGACCCAGCACATGATCCTAGTACGGCTCTCACCTCTCTTCATCGGATTGGAATGGTTTCTCATCTCCTATTTCTCTTGTAGCTACTTTATCCGCTATTTCCATTCCCTCTTGTTGCAAACAAGCCATGGAACATGAGTGTTGGAGACAGGCAATGAAAGCAGAACTTCAGGCACTTGAGGAGAATCACACTTGGGATGTTGTGCCTTGTCTTCCTAATGTGATGCCTATCGGGGGTAAATGAGTTTTTTCTATGAAACTTCGTTCTGACGGCTCTTTGGATCGATACAAAGCTCATCTTGTAGCTCTGGGTAATCGACAGGAATATGGAGTTGACTATGAGAAGACATTTGCTCCTATCGCCAAAATGACCACGGTTCGTATAATTTTAACTATTGCTGCCTCCTAGCCGTGGAACCTTCATCGGTTGGATGGGAAGAATGTTTTTCTTCATGGCAATCTTCGCGAAGAGATTTATATGAAGCTTCATTTTGGTATGACTACTTCATCTTCTCATGACGTCTGTAGACTAAGATGTTCTCTATATGGGCTCAAGCATGCCCCCCGAACTTGGTTTGAGAAGTTTCGTAGCACACTCATCACCTTCAGTTTTGCACAGAGTCATTATGATTCTTCTCTCTTCTTCCACAAGTCTGCCTCGGGTATTGTTCTTCTTTTGGTTTACGTGGATGATATCATCATTATTGACTGACAGTAGTTTCATTTCTAAGCTATAATAGTTCTAGCATGCAACTTTTCACATGAAAGATCTCGGCCAACTCACATACTTCTTGGGATGGAAATTCATCATCGGGCCAATGGTATTTTCTTAAACCAGCATAAATATGTTCAGGATCTTATTGCGTTGGCAGGGTTAAAGGAGTCTTCTTCTGTGGATACACCTATGGATGTCAATGTAAAGTATAGGAATGCAGAAGGGGAACTTCTAGACGATCCTGCTCTATATCGTCGGCTCGTTGGGAGTCTTATCTATTTGACTACCACTGGCCCAGATATTTCCTATGCCGTCCATCAGATCAGCCAGTTTATGTCTTCACCTCGACGTCTTCACCTTGCAGTTGTTCGTCGTATTGTTCACTATCTTCGTGGATCACCTGCTCGTGGATTGTTCTTTCTTAAGGGGTCTTCTCTTCAGCTTTTTGCCTATAGTGATGCTGATTGAGCTGGGTGTCCGGATACACATCGTTCTACTACCGATTGGTGTACTTTTTGGGTGATGAATTGATCTCTTGGAAATGTAAGAAACAAGATCGTGTCTCTAAATCTTCTACTGAGACAGAGTACAGTGCTATGTCTACCGCTTGTTATTTGGTTACGTGGTCTTCTGGAAGAGCTTGGGTTTTCACACACTAATCCTACTCTTCATGCGGACAACACTAGCACTATTCAGATTGCAAGCAATCACGTATTTCATGAACGCACCAAGCACATTGAGGTTGATTGTCACTTTATTCGGGATACTTTGACGAATCGGGTGATATCCTTTCCCTACATTTTTTCTGATTTCAAGTGGCCGATGTATTCACCAAAGCATTGCCTCGACTGCGGCATCAATTCCTTGTGGGCAAATTGTTACTGGTTGACCTCCCAGCATCAATTTGAGGGGGAATGTTACCGTATATAGTTGGATATATTTGGAAGAAAACCTGATTTTAGGGAATTGAATTTATTTGTATTTATTTACTTTCCTTGTAGATGAAATGATTGTACAATATATATACATTAGGGAACACAATACAAAAGGCAAGATTTTACAGATATCCTTCTCAATTGTTCGACCCTTTTTGACATTAAAGACCATAAAAATGCAAATTCCACAAAAGAGGAGGTAGTCATGCTAATCAATTGTGGTACTACCCACCATTGTATTCCAATTGGCCGAGTTCATTTTTTGGAAAACCCACGAGGGGGTGTGACCGATTATGGGATTTTCGTGGACTATACTACTTGTTGTCAACATAAGCGTCACGAATTTGTTGACCCCGAGAAAGTGACGCTTACGTGGACAACACTACTCATAGTTAATAGGACGATCAACTTCTTTTGGTTGAAGTATCTTTTTTCTACTATGATCGTGATTGGCATGGGAAAGGAAATAGCTCAGATGTACGGAATTTCGAAATTGATCCGAATTTTCACCTTGAGGACAAGATAATTTCAAGAGCACGATACTGATACAACCTCAAATTAGTAGTTAGTTCAATTCTCATATACGTCGATATATTATGGGAATTTTATACAATAATTTGTATATGCTTTTACCTATAAATAGGCTTTTATAGACTGTATTTACTGTTTCTATTTACTTCTTACATAAACAATTGTTCTCAATCTTCAATTCAATATAGAGTTATACTTTACAATCAACGTCTCCAGCCTACATCTTTCCATTACAATATTGTTGCTTAACAATTCTACTGATCAACTTATTTACAGGTCCATAGCAGTAGCAGCAGGCGACCCTATCAAATTATTGTTATAGATCTTTAGAGAGTCGGATCTCAAAAGCTGGCTGTTGAAGTTGGAAAGCCCAAATCATATAAACCACACATTGAAAGTCCATACTTTCGGTGTGGGATCTAAGTCTCATAACTTGCAATGAGAACTGACACTTTAATCTACCGACAAGGGTTCAAGAGAAGCCCTAGAACTGAAGTTTTTTGAAAGGGAGAGAGACAAAGAGAAGATGGAATTGAAGTGAATGGTTCACCAGCTATTCACATGTGAAGGTCCCAAAAGTGTTGATGACCATGCGACTTTGCAACAGTTATTTCACAGATACATATGCAAACAACTAGGCGACAGGAAATAGAAAGAAGTAAAGCTATGCTTTTGAACACAAGAAAGTGCGGATGAAAGATCAACATTGTTATGCTATATTTTATTGACCTTTCACAATTTTTTATAAAAATGTATTTTGAATATGATCTGATATAACTCTAAATTCATATTTTGCGTAAGGTTCAAGATATAGAAGATATGGTATTTAATACATCAAAAACTAGAGAACCAGATCTACTTGCCATCTGTCGCTTTATTGAACTTTGGAGCTATTCTTTTATTGTATACCAAATAACAGTAGATAAACTAGCAGACTTTTAGTTTTGGGCACAGTCATATAGCATATCTTGCATACTTATTGATTAAGCAATCTTAAGCAGATATAAAATAAATTTTGTTTAGTTGAATTTTCAAATATTTTTTCCATGAATAAAAAAGAACCGGATAGGGCCTATCACTTAAACCTGAAACTTAATAACTGTTAGTATAGGAGAGTGGTTTATTCTTAGACAGCGCATCGTGCACTTATTTCCCAGGGTGACCAGGCGCTTGTGCCAAAGTCGAGGGCATGATGTAGTAACCTGAGTTAATATATTAGGATCCCCAGTTTAACAAAAATTTCTTGATGCATTCAAGAAAAAAATGGTTAAAGACCAAAATTTAACTCAATATTGCAATTCATAGTTCATGCGATCCATACCCCATCAGAATCATAATTCATGCCTTCTTCAATCAGGATCACAAGCTTTAGACAACTGTAGCAGAATCCATTTTTGCCTTTAAATTGTACAAACTCAGAAGCACGACGGCAGTGATGGCACAATGCATTGGTGCAAGTAAAACAATGATATTCTGAAGGTCTATGGCAGAGAGAGCAAGTATGCCAATCTGAAAATGAATAATATAAGTTCACATCTTGTTATATCCGACATATTCAATAAGAATAAAGCATGCAAGAAAGTATATGAGATGATAATATAATGTATATTAAATTAAACAAGAAGATATTGAATCTAACAAACAACACAACCAATCCATTTTGAGAGCGAAACCAAGAAGAAATGGATGTCAATTTCCATGCGTTTGTTTGCATTTATAGAACTTTCCAAGAATAGCATGTGGTAGGAAATGTTGATGCAAGAACATGAAGGTCAGACTTCAGACTAACAGATAGATGCAACCTAACACTTTGGATTCCATGAGCAAACAATTTTTGGTCATATATATTTGCTATCTAGATTTGCCCCTTCACTGTCACCATGTCGTAGTCCTTTTCTTTCTTTTGCTTTTCTGATTATTTTTCCTACGCATTAAAGCCATAAAAATCACAGTTAATGAGAGGTTCATGGGTCATTCAACCTGATCTAATATGCCCATCACCCACCCCTCTTTAACCTTTTCATTTATCGCATGTCCATTCTTTAAGTTGGGCTATCAGTAATATGGAAATTCTAATTGTCAAGTCTGCATATATAAACAAATTTTAAGAATGAAGATGAAATGTATTAAAACTGCTAGATTAGTCCCAAGACTTTATAGGCCATGGGACAATAAGTAGAATTTGCGAAGATATCTGTATATAGATGGACCAAAAAACACAAAGAATCCACATCACCAGCTGTCATGGGGTTTTCCAGGTGACTTACCACAATTCCACTGGCTTTCATTATCCAAAAACGAATCCTCCTTTCCCACACAAGAAGGATGATATGATTTTAGACATTGCCTGAAGATAGCACTTGTTAATAGAGAGTATTTTTGGGAGAAGTGCACAATAATCATCATCCTACTAGGGATATTTTTACCAAAAAGGAAAAAAATCAATGGTAATGTGATTGCATTTACCCGGCAATTTATACACGTAGAGTAAAAGATCTAGTGCATAGCCATTGTCTCAAAGAACCACACTTGAAGAAACATAAGCATATATATGAATATACAATAACAATTGTAGACATGTAAACCCTGTTAGTAAGTTCCATTAAGTCCCATTAATTTTGGAGTCTGCTAGACAAATTAGTTTTCACCAGTGTGCTTAATTCACCGCCAGAACTATAGGAAGATCGAATGTAATTAGCACATGCCATGTTTTTGCTCCAGATTTCCCTCTTGTGACATGCTCTAACGAAACATTGTCACTCCTATGAATGAGAGCTTCTCCAACTCTATGCAAAATACATCCCAACCGCCCAAGCCATTATTATCTTAATTTATCCTCAAGCGGCGCCGCCACCACTTGCTGGCATATATTGTCATTTCTTTTTATCCATTTTAGTATGACCACACATCCTAGCATCTTCATTTCAGCTATTCGTCTTATAGACATTTTGTGTTTTGATAGCTCAATACTAATTACCATAAAGCATATGGTGATCTTAACATGTAGAGCTCTATTTCAACTAACTTGTATTACTATCATTACATGCTCTTTAACTCCTCTTCTTAACCTAGAAACTTTAGATTCTAAAATACCACTCCAAAGTTTTAACTTAAATTTTTTTTCATTTTTAGTCTCATCAACTAAAACTGCATCATCAGCGAATAACATATAGAAAGGGACCTTATCAAGAATATTTCATGTCAGCCCATCCATAACTAAGGCCAAAAAGATGAAAACTTAGGTTGAACCTTGGAGCAAGGTTATAGAGATAGGGAAATCTCTGCTGCAACATCCCACATTCAACCTACTCCATAACAATATTGACATATCTAACAAAATTTTCTTTTATCTAGAACGCATCATAGGCTATTCCGTATCAATAAAAATCATATATAAATCTATTTTTCCTCTTTTTTATTAATTGCTTTCGTAATATTGATGTACCTATTAGTACATGTATTCTAGCAAAATCTAATATGATTTAAAAGTACATTCACTATTAACCATTTGCTTTTATTGTACAAACTCTTACTTTAATAAAAGAGCTTGGAGCTTGAAATCCAAAAATGTACTTCAACTTTTTCTTTGTGCATGAAAATAATGTAGGTAATATTTCATTTTATGCCTTACGCAGCATACGCTTGTGGAATCTAATGCTGATGTAGGATAATCCTATTACAAATAGGATGGAAGTTAGTTATTATTTATAATAGGATTTCTTGTCGTAATAGAGTTTATCTCTCTCTTCTTGTTTAGAATATGATTTCTTGTTGGTATAGGATAATTCTATTACAAATAGGATAGAAATTACTTATATTTATAATAGGATTTCTTGTTGTAATAGGATTTATCTCTTTCTTTTCTTATTTCTTATTTAGAATAGGATTTCTTCTTTCTTTATAATAGGATTTTGTTGCCTTCATGATTTTAGTTTTCTTTCCTTATAGGATTTTAGTTCCTTATATTGGTAAGATTATGAAATTATTTTGCCTAAACAAAGACTTTGTATAATATTCAATAAATCAATTCATCATAATCAAATTATTTTCTACATACTTTCGAGTTCTTCAACTTTATTCTTGTTTCAAGAATTTCAACTTCGCTTTCAAACTAAAATTGGTATCAAAACAAGGATTTCACTTGACATGATAACTAAGAAAGGTACTAGTGGAGATAGAACCATCGACGACTAATAGAGTTTTGAAAACATCGAGCACCGACTTATCGGGCTCGATACAATTCCTCAAGATGTTCAACAAAGCTTAGCTTAGCTAAGCTCATCATTGAATTTAAAAATTGGATGGCCACCAACTCCTGTGGTGACTATTCCGACCATGGCGACTTAGAATTTGATGATGTACCATTGTATGAAGAGCAATGGTCAATAGTTGACTTCAAACTTGCCGCCAAATGCCCTAAGGAGGATCACAGAGAACTCAACCTTAGGGTTCGACTCGTCAACGACCTAAATTAATAGAGATAGCAACAACCCATAATTGACCTACCCCACCAGGCTTAATGACAAATTATCGCTGACTACGAAGAACCAGGCCCTCATTAAGACAACCAACAAACGGACGATGCGCCACTTAAAGTTCAAACACATAACCCTGAAGTTTGAAATCCCAACAGATGTGGGATCGACGATCATCGACAACAAGGTTTCCAGAAGGTGCTTATCCCCTCTACTAGAGGTATGCGATCGTCAAAATCTTTGAAGAGTTGCGGGCAATTTCTGGCATCAAAGAGGAATCACCCTAAATTTACGACAGCAAAGAGCTATCGAACCAAACACTCGTACAGATCGGATACTAGTAGCATGAAAGGGACATCGGGTTTGATTTTTCTTTTGAGGGTGATGATAATTACAACTGAACTCCTAAGTATATGAACTTGATCAATTTTCCCACCCATACTCATGGGCATGATCAATTTGCCCCCACAAACTTATGGGCATAGTCAAAATAGGTAAAAATATAAATTGAGGATGAATTTACCCACCTTCAAGTGATGTTTACATATTGAAGACTTTCTCGATTGAATTAACAATGTTGAGAAGTTCTTTGATTATTTGGAAATTTTCGATAACCTCCCACTTCAACTTGTGGCGTAAAGGTTGAAAGGATCAAGTTAACATCAAACAATTCCAGAGGATGACAATGTTTACAAAGTACATCAAGATATAATTATTTCTTCAATATTCGATGTGCCAAAGATTCTTGACCATTTTCTCCTAACTAATTATTTCTCTTCTTCAACCAAACTTGAGTTTTTTTCAAGTGGAGCGATTGATGAAGGAAAACTTATAACTAGGATGGATAGTTATTATTTATTATAGGATTCCTCTCTTCTTTTATTCTTCTTTCTTATTTAGAATAAGATTTTAGTTTCTTTCCCTTTAGGATTTTAGTTTAATTTTCTTATATTAATAAGATTAGGAAATTATTTTGCCTATTTAAGCAAAGGGTTTGTACACATTCCAACGATCCAATTCATTTTAATCAAATTATTCTCTATATATTTTTAAATCTTTCAACTTTATTCTTGTTTCGGAAATTTCAATTCCGCTTCTGCATCAAATGCACATTAGAAAATGTTCTACTACTCTACTAGACCTTCAAGAAAACCAAATTGAAATTACCGTCCATCCAAATTACGTCACAATTGAATCTTATTGGTCAAATGATCAAATTATTTAGAGCGAGATTCCATACAAGCTACATGTTAAGAAAATATGCTACTTGAAAAATGAACTACATGATAATAGAAGGTTTTCATTTTAAAACCCCTACAATCGTTACGAAAAGAATACTCCTTGTACTCCATAAATGTTCTACTCAATTCCAATAAATGTAGGATTGGGACATTTAGATTCTAAAGTACTAACAAAATTATAGCTTCAAAACTTCTTCCTCTCCTAAAGCCGATGCTATTAAATTTGGTCAGGCTTTCTGGTCTATGAGTTGCATGAAAAAATGGCGTCAGTGTTGCTTGCTTCACGATCCACATAGACAAATATAAGACTGGAACCAACACTTCATCATGGAACTGGTCATGATTTAGTTCTAGTTCTAGCTTCCAAAAAAAGCCCATACCACCACATATCTTAATAATGATCGCTCCCTCAACAATAAGAAGCCATAATGGAGTGAGTCCATCATAGTGTACTGATGGCCAACCAAGACAAAAGAAAATGCAAGTAACAATAAAATTATCAAATAATCCAACTACATAAATAAATGAGAGGGAAAACGTAAATACACTTTAAGGACAAAGATCTAAAGAGCAATGTTGCCAAATAAAAAAAAAAATTATTAGAAAAAAACTAGTATGGGGTTCAATCATCCATCTAATACATCATTTAATACAATAAGTTGAAGTTTTGTTAAATTCTTCCTACTACAATGGAAGGGGATCAAGTGGTAAACCAATATTTTAAATTGTCTTGTATGCATAGAATGTACATGCATGTACACGTCCAATCATTACACGGGTATATTCAAGTGTATATAACATTTTGGAATTGCCATGTGAGCCATGTCATGATTGGCCAAAATAAGAATTATTTTAAGGCCAAACTTAGCACAATTAAACTGACGGCCCCATTTGTTCATTAAATTATGCGCTTGTTTGAGACCCATTAAAATGCAAAAACTCATTTCCAATTCAAATTTAGTGGGACCGCATTCTTTGCATCTGTCAGAAAAGAAGAAATGAATTTGACTTTTCCACCATGAACTTTAATTCATCATTCTTTCATTCCAAATTTACCCCCCTCCATTATTCTTTGGAAAATAACTACTAAGAAAGTTGGAGGGTAAAAGTGTCATTTCCTGCCATTAAGCGAGGGTGAAATGGGAAAATTTAATTTCAACGGGTCATTGTCACTTTTCTTCATTCTGCCAAATGTCCTTTGTACTAGGAATTTTCAAATATTAAAATACTATTCCAAAATCTGATTTCTCATAAAAATGTGATTTTAATGAGCTTCAAACAGGAGCTATATTAACATAGGGCAATTTCATGCCAATTCAAGCAATGTTATTAATTTGTTTTTCTTTACAATTATATCACTTTCAGTTTTTCACGAGAAAATAGTAATGAAATTAAATAATACAAGTTATCATAAGCAAATAGTTATTAATGAGATTATCATGGAAAACAATTCTAGTCGAAGCTCACTAGAGCTCTTAACTATATAAAGCAAGCTGCGTAAAATATTTAAGAAGGATCAAATTAAAATTTTTTAAAAAGAGCTATATTTATAAATTATGTAAATTGGCTGTCCTATCCCTTCCCCTGCTTTCTTCCTCTCGTGTTCTTCATTTCACCACCTCTACAACTTCCACCCTCTTCCCACATCTAGGCCTTGTTTAGCATTGTTTTTGAAAAGTCAAAATGTGACTTTTGAGACTATTGGACAATTTGGATAATTTTAGTCTCGCATTCTTCCCGATACACCAATAAATAATAGTTAGGAAAAATCATCTAAATTAGTTTGATCTCCTTCACCTTTTTTCTTCAACAAATTCCCATCAAACCAAAGAAATCTCGTCTTGTTGATTTTAATTGATAAAAAATTGTTTGCAAAGAAAATGGGTTTTAAGAAAGATTAGAAGTAGGATGGAGAAATATGCACAAGGGCAGTGGGGTGCAAGAGGTGACACTAAGGGAAGGTGGAGTGAATGTGGGAATGGGAGCTAGGGAGAGAGAGAGAGAGAGAGAGACGTAAAGATGGTGGAGAAGGGGCCAATTCAACAAAAAGTAAATTAGAGAATTTAGCTCCAAAGAAACCTTTTTTAATGAAATTTTTGAGGTTATTGTCAGTGAAGGAGCGAGTTGGTGACAGAAAATGAAATAAGGCCCTTTTGTTCGTCAAAATCCCGATAATATCATCAATCTTCTCTTCGTCTTCACCATTCAGACCCATACCATCCCAAGCCTTCGTATTACCGCCAATCCCCTTGCCCATTTTCCCACTGCCACTGCCACCACTCCCCACACGCTAAAGTTTCTCCTTCCCTGCCCCTCCCCATTTTACATTTACTCGGAACTTCCGTAGAGCTCCAAGGGTCCTAAACAGCTACTAGGGACAGAGTCCCGAGTAATAAGGGGAAGGGCAGGGTGCGGTAAAGGCCTTCCAAAAGGCTATATTGATTAGTGCAAAAGAAGGCTTTTCAGTCTAAAAATTCCATATGCAGATTCTTTTTTCATTTTGATCATGAAAAAAGGACCATGTAAAAAAATCCACCCATCAAGCTTCGGCCGGACTATTTGTCCCCCTCCTTCAATGTTTGCAGACAAAATCAAGAAAGACTAGTTAACTACTTCCTAGGAATCCTGAAAACAACCCAATTTCGTCAAACCACAATCATCAAAATCCCTGCTTAACTAATAAATTCGAATAAAAATGAAAGTCAAATGCATCCAAAAAATAAGCATAGGGAATTATAAAAAGACAGAAATGTCATTCAACCAAAGCATATCGTCACCCAACAAAAGAATCAGTGTCTCAAAAATGGAGAAATCTGTCCAAACACTTAAAATGTAGGAAAAAACCAGAACTCTTTGCAGAGAAACTCACTTGTAGTCGCATACACGGAGTGTTCCTCCATCTTTGCATGCGAAACACCAGTCTTCAGCTATTTCTTCCTTGTTTATGATCTTTTGCTTAACTTTCTTCTTCATTATCGAAACTCAAACAAAAAACAACTCGAATTTGCAACTTCTCAACGTCTCTACAGAACCCTGTAAATCTCCCTTTTCTCAGTAAAATCCTTGATTTTCTTTAAAAATTAAAAGCAGACAGCAAAAATGTAAGTTTCAGCAAAATAAAAGAATAAAACCCACTCGAAAAAACGCTAAAAACATTAAAATTTCACAATGAGACGTTTGATGTAAGATTTTTACCAGCACGGAAATGATTTTTACAGAAAACCCAAAAAACACAATCTACACTCAAGAATCAACAAGAGATTGAACTACGGCATTAGCAATATTGTTCATGCATGTTTTGCCACACGTATGTGTGTTAGATAGAGAGAACCTGAATGTGGGTTTAGCAAATCACGATGAGGGGAGTACACAGCTGCTCTACTGTGGCCGGAATTTTGCTTTTACGGAAGCATAAAACCCTGAAAAAAGTTTTATCGTGGGTCCCTATATTAATGCCCTGTTTGGCGCATGAATGTTCGTGAAATCCTGATTATCATAATTGATTCATCAAGAAATTTATTATCGTATTGATTAAGGTAATAAATCGGTTAATATTAATTACACCGACAAAATTTTGACCGGCCATAACTCGTAATCGAAGGGTGTGATACTGGTGATCTACTTTGATCTTATTTTACTCACTCACTTTTTTAATTATGGATAATTGAAATTGTTCTCCAAAATTAAATATCAATACTAAAATACATAGCTTATAACTAAAAAGAAAAAAAAAATATTCTCCTACCTATATAATTATTCCATACAATTCTCTCTCTCATCTATCGACTAATAAAAAATAAATAAGTATGATATTTTCTAGGTCGAAAATTAAATCAATCAAACATATTTAATTAATATTCTTCATGCATATAAATTTTAAGCAATTGAATTATCTAGAACTTATTTTTCTTTCCACGCAAATTTCATGCTTACCATCAAATACGTCATGAATATCATCCATTATAGCGACACTTCAAATCTTTGTCTTTGTTAAATTTACGTAGTTATTTAATGAATTTTGTAGTTGTTTTGTGGATAGAAATCGTAAAATAAATATAATAATCGATAATGTACAAAATATATTTTAAAAATAATTGATTTAACTTAATTATTTCCAACCTATAATTACCACATGGTTTCAATCGACATTGGGGTAGGCAAGCCACGGTAATGCCATTTTATGAGAGTACTATTAAGCTATGTTGATTTACCTCAAAGATTTCATTTCAATTAGAATTTGATTATTCGCGTTATTCCCATTGAGCAATCTTGCTGAATGATTAAGAAGAAAAGAAGAGTTCAATACGTGCGATCCTCTGCTGCTCCCACCACCTCTCTACATGGACTTGAAAATTGTCACTAGTTGACAAGTGATTAATTTATTATACTTTTTGTTATAATTATGCTTTTTGGATAAAGCTCTCAAACAAAGTAAGTACGATTAACTATTAATTTTAGAAAATTTATACTTTTGGATTCAAAAGTATTGCAAATTTGGAGTTTAGCGCTTGTTAAATATATTTTTTAGAGGAGATTGTTTGGAAAGTGTTTTTTCTTTCGTGAATATGTGTTTAAAAAGTGGAAAAAAAATCATGAAAAAATGTAAAAAAATGATTTTTATTTTTAATTTTTTTTTAATGTATGATTGAAAATGAATTTAAAAAATAAGTGATTCTCAAATAATTAAAATTGAAAGAACATAATAAATTTTTAAATTCACCATATAACATATTAAAACAAGTTAACATTGGGCTATATTAAGAGGTTATCATCTCATTTCTACAAAAGACAATGCCTATTTAATTGGTTACAAGAATATGCTTGTCCAATCATAAGAGAACAATAAAGCTTTGCTTTCAAACGCATTTACAGGGCCACACCTGTGTTTCGTGTTTGTGGGGTTTAAGGCAGATTTTAGAATTTGAGCTTCTAAATTGTAATAAGTAATCTTTTTTTTCATTTATAAGAATTTTACAGAATTAAATTTTACTTAAAATCAACAACAACAAAAAAATTAAATATTCAAAATATTTATATTACAATTAAATAACAATATGAAAATATTCTAAACGATCACTTCAATACAACTCGTCTTACAATTTTAGACGTAAAAATATTAATCAATTTTCGATAGTCGAGTTGTTCAATTTTTTTTTTTCAATGGATAACACGACAAATTCATTCAATTTTTTTAGTGACATAGTTGATCGGTTATAAGTCTTGATCAATTTCAACTTAGAAAAACTTCTTTCTGCTGATACAACTAACTAGTATAATTAGCAAAATCTTGTAAACAATAAAAACATTTGGGAAATAATCTTTCATTTTCTTCAAATAATGTATCACATCAATTGCTCTTTTTGTTTTTCTAGAAAAATAGCACTTCAAGATTGTCAAATTTGAACATAAAGTTGCTCACAATCTCATTGAAATACCAAAATATTTTTAGCGAGTCTTTTCATAATAGCAATTATCTTCGTTAACGCTTGTTTCTAGTGTTCTCTTTCTGTGTTGATTGTCAATGGTATGCTTACGTCAATTGTATGTTTTGTTTGAAACCTGTTTTTCAATTTCATCCAACTAAGCATGCAGCATATATGCTCCTTAGCTACTTCATATTTTGTAAGACACGAATGCACATTATGCCAATCTGTGTATCTGTCATTACCCAATTGGCCAATATTTTTCATCGTTTTTCTATTTTAAACAACTTGCAGCAAAAACAAATGATCTTGTTTAAAAGAAATTGAACACACTAGCCACTTCTATCAATTGTCTGACTATTTGCCATTAGCCACTTATATTGTGATGGTTCAAAATGTCTACCTTAACTATCTTTGGGAAACAAGATGTCATCAACTCTTTTTGGACACATTTCAACTAAAGGGTCGCTTATCTTTTGATCAATGTGAATATCTTTCTAATTTTCAGAATCATCAAAAATTCAAAGAAAAACATATCTCTTGATTTAAATCTACACGTTGAACATTATTTTCATCATTCTTCTTTAATTCATTCACATTGGCAGGTTCAATAATATTCTCGTTCTCTCTCGGTCCACGTTATCATTGTCATTTTGATTCTGAAACTTTTCGGTGTTCCTTCCTTCCTTCTCTTTTCTTTTCTTGTCGATAAAGCATTTATCCATATTTTCAGCTTGACTTCGAATTAATGTCTCTACTCTTACTCTCATCTTCTTCTTTTGAGCTTCAAACTCATATTTAGGAGTCATGGTATTTGACTCAAATCACTCAATAGCTAATACTAATTGAAATTTGAGCGTAAAAGGGACTCAAAATTAGTTTAAGAAANATAGAATATTAGAATTATATGCAATCAAAGAATGAGATTATTACTTGTTGATTTCACTTGTATAGCCAAAAAGTGAGAAAAAAAAATCTTTGGTGAATTGAAGATGGATGAGAAAATGAGAATAAGGAGAACCACTGGCGTCGAAAACCCTCAATTTTGAAGTTTAACTAGTTTAAAAAGTTCTCGATGGGTCGGTGAGATTTTAATTGGGTCGATATGGGACTAAGGATATATGTTCATTAGAGTACAAACCGCAAATGCACAGGTGCATTTAAATAATAAAGTGGGTGTTGAGTCCAAATCGATCCCTCGAAAAGTGTTTCTTCCAATTCACGATAATTGATTCAAATTAACAATAAAAATACACACTAAAATTTTTTAAATTAGTAATGAAAATAAAATAATTTCGAAGTTCAATTTAATTAATAATGGAGAAAGATATAAGATTTTTGAATTTAAATGAGTTGGGATTTACGATTTCTCTTATTCATCGTTTCATTAATATCTCAATAAATCAAAAATGTAAATCACTTAGTTACAATGTTAGACCCCATTTTTCAATTTTAGTTAGTTATTTCTCTCGAGCGAAAATAACCTTAGTTGATTGGTTTTACCCACCATATCTCTTAGTTGATAAAAACACAACCAACTACATTAAATTTTAATAAAAATAACTTAATGGATCGTCTAAGATATATCTCTATTTCCTAAAACAACCTAGGGCATTAATTATTTAGGTCTAAAAAGCACAACAATCTCTCAATAATTACACAATCCACCTAACAATCATCTATTGGCCGCATAAATCATGGAAATGTAAACACAATAATCAATGCACAATAACAAGGGCAAGTTTAGCATGAAATGGTAAATAGTGTTATTAATGAAACTTAGGTTAAGCTAAATCTTAAATCTCAACATTAAACACTTAGCCTATTACAAAATAGAGATATAATATGGAAATAAAGATTAAATCCATTACAAAATGAGGTAGCTAATGAAAAGATACAACATAGTAAAAGAAACATGTCCCTTGAATGTATTCTTGAAAAATTAAAGGTTGAAATCTTGAATCTTCTTAACTTCCAAATTTTGCTTTGTATTTCCTCCTTTCCTCCCACTATTTTATTATTATTATTATTTTGTTTTTGCATTAAGGGTTTGTGTAGGAATAGATCTCTTAAGAATGCCCATTTTTTTGCATTTAAAGAGACCCAAAACACGCCCTAGAAATATTGCCATTAAGCCTTTGAAATTCAGACAAAACTAAAAAACGGTCCAACGTTTTTTTAAAACAAGGTGCGCGCCTAAGTTTTTAAGGCGTTCGACTGCACGACTTGGGCGCCCTCAGTAGTAGCTAAAAGGGGCCAAGGTGCGCACCAGCTTAGGCACACGCTTGCCCCATTTTTGCATTATCTTCCGTTTAGTCCTTGATCATTGCACTTCAGGCCCCTCAACTTAAATCTCCTCAATTTGGTCCTTGAATTTTGCAATTCCTTTCCACCAGGCCCTCCATAATTTGCACCTGAAACCCTTGAACTTTTGACTTGTACATTATAGTCCCCAAAGTCATGATTTTTGTGTACTTTTGGTCCCTTTTTCCTTCATTTAGCTTTGTTCTTCCTCCAAGGGAGATTTTAGCTACAAAAGTCACAATTACACAATTGTAAATATGAATTCGCTCAAGTTCGTCAATAATTAACAGAGTAAAACATACTTATTAAATACCTCCAAACTTAAGTTCTTGTTCATCTTGAGCAACTTTAACTCCTAACACAATCATGCAACACATTATAAGGACCGATAATGTTAAATAGCTTGTCGAAGTATTCATGAGTGTAAAATTTTGTAATCAATTCACAAATATGCTTCCAAATCATAAAATAATGCAAGCTTGTCCAATGTTTAATCGGGGGGTGCGCGAGCGCTCGCATAGTCACCTTCAATTATCATCTAAATTAGGAGGAAGCTGTCAAGAGGTGAAAATTTTCAATCTGGTGCCAACCGACCTTTAGTGGTCAAATATTTCATTTCCCACTCACGCAATTCACATAACAAAATAGCTATTTTCTTACGTTTCCTAAGTGTAAATCTAAAGGTTGTTCTTCCGCCACCTTTTTCTTTTCTTGCTCGAATTTAGTTTGGTCTAACCAACAATTTCAACTCTAGTTATGTGATGATTCTCCATTAATGAGTCCTTCCACTCAAACTTATATTAAGTAATTCAAACCCACTAATTATCTAAACTCGGATATAAAATACAATTGCATCAAATCAATTTCTTTTTCCTTTCTCAATTAAATCTCTTGTTTTACTTCACTCCCTTAAGTTTTCTTTAATCATTGTAATGAGTTTTAGGTCAATAGCTCCCCGATTGTTTAGACCAAAGGGTATCGGGTTTTGAGACACCCCAACAGATTTAAATGCTCGAGTCAATCAGGCTACGAAGTGAGGCCTAAGATTCAACAAATGTAATATCATTTTTTTAAGCACAACAAAACAAAATGGGGCTTAAATTCAGAGCATATGGTCATTGCCTAGCTTATACTTGGCAAAAGACACTCCATACAAATATTTTCACATGAATAGACTCAACACACTTCTAGATAATATTCTTTACTTGCTCGACCACCCTACTTATCTCACAATATGATGAAGTGATAGAGAAGAGAATGTATGTGAATAGAAATTCATGCACAACTTGCAACCTAATTCGTCCAATTCAAAAAAAAAAAAAAAATCCATCAATCAACCATTTCCAAATCTAGACAACAATCAATCATGACTATTGTGCTTAAAGTAACATAAAATCTCACATGGACAAGCAAATTTTCAATTTTCAAAATTGAGACAAATAGAATGGTTGGACATAACTTATGAATTAATAACAATTATAAACATCAAACAAACCCATCCTAAGCCAACATGGCTATCTAACATGTTAATATCAACACCAATATAAGCACAATATAAAGGCACAATATCTCATCAACGCCCTCAAACTTAAATTACACATTGTCATCACGTGTATAAGAGCAATGTAAAATGAAGAAAAAGGGTTGACAAACCTTCCACGATTGAATTTTATTGAAGGATGCTTGTGATGAATTTTGGTTCATGACCTTGTATACAATTCACCACCAAACTTGTTGAGATCTATTGGTGGCTAGGACTTCAAAAATTTTGACCTACAAAAGATTGGTATTAAGTCAAAAATGTGATAAAAAATATTAATCACAAGTAACTATCAAAATAGTATAAGAGTAAGAAATTTTGGTTGCCTTTCAACAAGTGCTTATTTTATAGTCTCCAGCTCGACTTTTGGGGCATTATGACTCCGAGTTGGCAAGAAGAATGGATGACTTCTCTTTCAAAAAATCACCTCCCAAGTATGGTTTTAGCCTATGCTCATTAAACTTGAAGTTCTCATTCTCTTCATGATAAAGTCCAACATCTCCATGTGGGAAAAGTTTTGCAATAGTGAAAGGTCCCGACTATCTAGAGTAGAGTTTTCAGGGGAACAATCGGAGTTTAGAATTGTAGAGAAGAACTTGTTGCCCAACAAAGAACTTTCACTTCACAGTGTCCTTATCATGCCACTTCTGTCTTTTCTTTGTAGATACGAGCATTTTCATAGGGATCAAGGCAAGGTTTCGTTCAGTTGAAGCAATCGTCTATCACAAGCCAATTTGACATAAAAATTCAAAACTTTCATTGCCCAATAAGCCAGATGTTCAAGTTGACTGGGAGGTGGCAGGTTTTTCCAAACAAGAGATGATGAGGAGACATACCAATGAGAGTTTTAAAGGCGGTGCGGTAGGCTCATAATGCATCATCCAATTGCTTAGACCAATCTTTTATAGAGGCATTCATCGTCAACTCAAGAATCCTCTACAACTCCCTATTCGAAATCTCAACTTGACCACTAGTTTGGGGGATGATAGGGAGTAGCGACTCGATGCTTCACTCCATATTTAGTCAATAGTAAGTCGATGAGTCAATTACAAAAATGTTCGCCTCCATAACTAATAATAGCTTAGGGGGTGCCATAGCGAGAGAAAATGTTCTTTTTTAAAAAAAAGTTTACTACCACACAAGCATCATTAATGGGCAAAGCCATTACTTCTACCCACTTTAACACATATTCAACCGCTGATATGTATTGATTTGAGAATGAGAAAGCAAAATGCCCCATGAAATTAATAACCCACGCATAAAAAAATCTCCACCTTCGATATAGAATTCAACGGCATTTCATTTCGATTGGAGATATTACCATTTTGTTGGCATCAATAGTACTTTGAAACTAGTATGTGGGCATATCTCCTAATTAAGCACCAAATTGGTCTCTTTACACCCTTTTAATACAATCCCCAAGTTGTTCAAGCAATCATTATATGAGGTCCCGAAAATCGAAAAATCTTCCATAAACACCTCAATAAATTTCTCTACCATGTTGGAGAAAATAGCTATCATGTACCGTTGAAAAGTTATGGGTGTATTGCAAAGACCAAAGGGCATCCTCCTATATTTAAAAGTATCATATAAGGTAGTGAAAGTAGTTTTTCTTGATTTTTCGGGGCTATTGAAATTTGATTATAGCTTAAATACTCATCCAAAAGCAATAATGAGAATAACCCGCCAATCGCTCAAGCATTTGATCAATGAAAGGAAGAGATAAGTGATACTTCCTAGTAGCATTGCTGAGCTTGCAATAGTCAATGCACACTCTCCAACCAGTCACTGGCCTTGTAGGTATAAGCTCATTGACCTCATTTTTCACTGTCGTAACGTTTTCTTTTTTTGGTACCACTTGAACGGGACTCGCTCATGCACTATTCGATGTCGAATAAATGATACCCACATCAAGATAATTCACCACCTCGGCTCTCCCCATTTCTTTCATATTTGGATTTAACCACCTTTGATGCTCCACCGATGATTTAAATTCATCCTCCATAAGTATTTTCTGCATACATAACGAAGGGTTAATTCCATGAATATTCACAATAGTCCAACCAATAGACCCATTGTTCTCTCTCAACACCCGAAGCAATTTCTCCTCTTCCAACTTATTTAAAGAATTATAGATGATGACCAAAAGTGTAGAAGAATATCCCAAATAAGCATACTTCAAGTGAGAATGAAGAGGTTTTAATTCAAATGTTGGTGCTTGTTGAAGGGATTGGAGTGGGGGTGAAGAATGTTTTTTCAAAACTTCAAAGTATGGTGCCTTCTTGTAAGAACGTGATAGTGTAGCCCCCAAATAATACGTCATGTGCTCAAATTCGAGATTCCCATCCTTGGTACTTGAAGGATGTGCAAGACATGTTTCAAGAGGATCCTTAGAATGCCCATGTAGAGAATCAGCCACAACATGATTAACAACATCCACTCGAAGACACAAATCGGATTCCGAAGGATACTTGATGGCCTTCAAGATATTGGAGGTAACTTATTCATCTTGGACCCTCAAGATGAGTTGCCCTCTTGCACGTCAATCAAAGCCCGACTAGAGCTAGAAATGGTTGTCCCAAGATAATAGGAATATCATGGTCTTCCTTCATATCAAGAATAATAAAGTCAGCCAGGAAGATAAATTTGTCCACTTTTGACAAGAACGTCTTCAATAATACCTCTTGGATATTTGATAGATCAATAAGCCAATTGCAAGGATATGGTGGTTGCTTTGGCCTCTCATAATTCCAATTTCTTGAAAATTGACAAAGGCATCAAATTAATACTAACACCAAGATCTCATAAAGTTTTACTAAAATTTAATTAACAATAGTGCATGAAATAGTAAAACTCCATAGATCTTTGATTTCTGGAGGTAGCTTGTTTTGGAGAATGGCACTACAATCCTTTGTTAGCATCACTGGCTCGTGCTCTTCAAGTTTCTTTTTGTTGAAAAGAGTGTCCTTCATAACCTTGGCATTTGAGCCAAAGCATCGACAAATGAGATGTTGATGTGCAATAGTATAACGATCGATGCTTCTTATTGTAAATCACTATGTGGATCATATTGAGGTTCCGTGAAAGTTCAAAAGTATAAGAATCGGCACTTCTTGTTGTAAATCACCGTGTGCATCATATTGAGATCCTGCAAAATCTCAATAAGAATCGGCTCCTTATTTGAAAGTCACTGAAAGCGTTGTTAGGGTTTAGATTGCACCATAAGTCATCAATATAGTGAAAATGTTTTGCTTATGATGAAGAACTTGATAACGGAAGATGCAAATCATTGTTGTAGATCGAATATTCACAATTATATTATTTGTATCATCTCTTCCATGTTACTTATCATTATTTCGTTTGCATTTACTACTTAATTGGTCTACTTATTTTTTTATTTTCTTACGATTATTACTTAAGTGGACGTGTTCTTAACTTGCTTAATATAAGATTAGTTCTTCAAAAAAAAATTAAAACTCAATTCACCCCCTATTTGTTAGTCATTCTTGGAGCTATGCCATTTAATATATTTATAAAAATAACCTTTCTAATTTTCTTAGAAAGGAATTAAATGGATCCAAAATTTTAACTAAAAGACGAAGAAAAGCAAAAAAAAATGTAATAAGTAATAACATTAATTTTTTACTCATCGCCATTATTATTATTATTATTATTATTATTATTATTATTATTATTATTATTATTATTATT